>JASCZW010000923.1:0-179074 GCA_034211315.2 Aedes japonicus
TTCATTTAAAGTAATGATGTTTAGATAACAAATAATCATGAAAATTGGATGCACAAAAGAAGCGGTTCTTTAGACTTAAATTTAAAGCCTGTCCACGTTTAATTTCGGACACCAAAATTTTAGCAGCAAAAAAATTAGACAGAATTCAACAAAACTGATTGTTTATTTCTCAATAGTAGCGTTATATCTACATTTGAAAGATTGGATTAAGATGTTATTCCTTCTTTCTGTAAAATTTTCAAACTTTCTGTGATGCACCGAAATCAAGTTGCATACGATTCCATTTCTTCTCTTAAAATCATCGAGTTACATTTACTTTTTCTTAGCTTCGAAGAACTTCTGCTTAACTAGAGCCCAGTACGTCTCTATTGGGCGTAGTTTTGAACAGTTTGGTGAATTGATTATTTTTGGCACGAATTTGACCTCTTGTAGCTTATACCATTCCAGAATGGATTTCGCATAGTGACAAGAGGTCAAATCAGACCAAAACAGAGCTGGAGAGTCGTGGCTTCTGATACACGGTACCAACCGCTTTTGCAGACATTTTTTTCGTACACATCTTTATTGATAGTGCCGGTTGTGACAAACCTTTTAGATTTTCGAACTACATATGGCCTGCTAAATTAAATACTTCTGAAATTTTGACACCTTCTTTGTCCAGAAATGCAATGGCGCTCCCCTGCATTGCGGGGTAAAAACCGAACCCGGAAGCTGTTTAAAGTCTTCGAGTACCTTTGTTTCGTCGTCCATTATGAAACAAAGAAAATGTTTGGTGTAAAGCTCCTTAGCACGACTTTTTTAGTTTTGCTTGTCATCACGGTTTCCTTAACGAAAAATTCCTAGAATTCCCATTTTCCTTAACGAAAAATTCCTGAGACCAGACCGGAAATCGAATCCAGTCGCCTCCAGCATCGTATTGCTTTGTAGCTACGCCTTTACCGACTAAGCTAAGGGAGGACCCTCTGAGTTAACCTCTGTGCATATAATAAACTACTCATTTTTATGATGTCATTTTGATGAAGTTTATTATACATTGTGTTCATTTAATAAACCTTCCTCGGGTGTTAAAAAAACTTACGGTATTTCAAAAAACGAGTATTAAAATTAATTAATTTCTAGAATTACTGAAATTTCAACCTAGACACATTGTTTGTACCCCATTTGAAAGTTAAGTGTCTTACAAATGCATTAATGGGGAAAAAGCTGGTTCAGTAACATTGGCCACCGAGAATCTGCAACAAAGAGAAGGACGTTTTGATCTTGATGTGTGAACAGAATTGCATACAAAACATTCCAGACTAGTTGTAGAGAGTTCCCGGCTTCGAAAAAGTTTCTCGGAATGTAATTTGTCATCTCTTTCAGTTATCAGTTTAGTTCAATATCTTGCCGCAGAGATGGCGCCGCAGTCTATCTTTGCAGATTTACGCTCTTTAGAGTTGCCCTTTTCTGCAACGCTACTTAGAATGATCTTGAGGCAGAGACTTAGTTCATGATCTTGAGGCAGAGATGGCGTTTCAGTCTATCTTTGTCAAATGAAACTTGAGAGAGTTGCCGCCTTAGGTATTGGGGCCTTGCACGTCCTAACGACAGCTAGGCAGCGCTCATGTACATGTGATGATGAAATCTTAATCAATGTCAAAAAGGTGATGAGTTTCGTAAACATTCTGTGTAAAATTAATATTTGCCTCGAAAATAAGCGTATTAAAGGAAAAAATAGCTGGATAACAGTTGAAAACAGTTTTTGCATCGTAATGCTAAGTATTGTAGGGAATAATATGAAATTTAAAGTGGAAATTTTTATTTAAATTACACAAATTACATGCCCGGCATCAAAACGCAGCTCCTTTCTCGGAGAGATCAAACGGAATCCGCTGCGCAATCCAATATGTCTAATAGGAGGATGCTGGTTCGGACTTCCTCCGCTTATCAGCTGAAGCAAAACAAAAACATAACCCCTCACATAGACTGGCGTTATTTTTAAGTAACATTTTTAGCGACACTTTTTAAAAAATCACCAAAAAACAATGTATTGTACTAAAAGCAGATTTTATTTCCTATCTGTGAATGTCATTTTTATTCTCTTGAAATGATCGTTAACTCCGTAAATTAATGTTACTGTTTGTAAACTGTTGAAACATCATCGTTACACTAGTTTGTTTTTCCATACACAGAGTTCGCTTGTGCTGCAATGGTTTTACTGCAAGTCGCCAATAGTTCTTCGGAATGTAATATGACGTCTTTTGTCATTACTATCAGTTTTTGTCATAGAGATGGCGCTGCAGTTTATCTTTGCCAAATGAAGCAAAGCTTCCTGAGTGAAGCCGTATTCAGCAAAGTTGTTCAGTATACAAAATGCAGTCATTTGCTGTAATCTATTTTTGTCAAGTGAGGCTCTAGAGAGCGACCATTTGCCGCAATAACATTATAAGTTATTGATAACATTTGTTGTATTGATAATCTTATGCCCTATTGTCATTGAAAAGTTTCTTATTGTCTGCACTCGGTATGGATAACATACCAAGTTTTAGAGCATACACACTAAATTCACCTCGTCAAAATGTCCAACAGACTTTTTTACTTTTGCTGGTTTGGTTGTAAGCTGCGTATCGGTAAAACTTTAATATGTGAGCCGAATCTCGGCAACTAATTCACAGAATCTCAGTAAATAGTAATGCCGAAATGATCCGCTGTTGGATTCTCGGCAAAGTTTTTAAGTATTTAAAGTTCAGGAAACAATTTGTTCGTGAAAATTGCTATTATATTATGGTACCTGAACCGCTTTTTCAACATATTGTTTTTTAGTCTTTACCTTCTGACTTATTGTTATAACAATAGAGGAGATTATTAGTTTATAGTTGCCAACTTTAGGGTAAATGTCGTCATAGTTATGGAAACGGTTTTTAACAATAAGCTGCAATCTATCTTTTCGAAATTATTCTTAAGAGAATTGCGCCATTGGTCAGAACTGACCCCAATATCTTATGAAGGGTATTAAACATTATTATTACAGTTTTGTACATTATTACGCTTATTCGTAAAAATGTATTTTGACAACTATTTGACGATCCTGACGCTGCCAATGACGCTGCCAACAAATAAATTCAAGAGAAATTTCGCGAAAACAAATTCTAGTTCAACGAGTTTAAACATTCGGTTTACAGGCTGGTACCTATGAAAAATGGAATTTAATCCTTGATATTCAAAAAGGTCTAACATAACAACTGAACATTCGATTAACTTAATCGTTATGCTCAAGCTGCGGACACATCGCCACAGACGGGGTGATGTCTGCCGGAATTGACGGTGGAAACATCGGTGATGACCGTCATGACCGTCTGTGTACTCTAAAAGTAAAATGATGGTCAAATTCCATGCTGGTTTATTTATTCTTGGCGATACAATCGTATGACATAATACTTCTTGAGGTTTTTGTCATTAGGGAGAATCTAACATTGAGAGATTCTCTTTTACTACTTTTCTTTCATTCATAGTCCAATCACCTGTACGTTTTTCATTCTACTATTTGTAGAGTATGCTAGCCAGCACTGTTGTGTTTCGATCTGTACTAAAGAATCCCTCGAAAGATTTATAATGGCGCTGTAATGAATGAAAGAGAGCCAGCCCGGAGAGAATCTCTCAATTGTAGATTCGCCCTAATGAAAAAAAAACCCTAGACTTGTCCAAGATATAGAAAATTGGTGAGAATCGCGAGAGAAAAATATCTTTCGGTTGTTATTTCATGTCGATGAGAAGTTCGAGAGAGAGGGAGAGAGAGGCTTTTCTGTTGCTTTGATTGTTGTTTGCAAGAATCTCATTTGTCAATTACCATGATGGAGCTCAGCACTGCTTGTAGATGCTTGATTTTAGTATTTTTTTTTATTTTTTGGGACAAGAAAACAATAATGTTTTGTGGAAAATTGTGAACAATGTTCTTTCTTGTGTAAAATTCCATCATCTGTTGAATGAAGTGATGTAAGAATTTGGTAGTTTTGAAATTTGTTGAGACCTTATGCAATGAACTACTGTAGGAGTTTACCTTAATATCTTTGGGACATAAAATAATCAAACTTCCATGAGAGATCTTTCCTTCTTTTAATCATGGGCAATTCTTTCATTTTTCAAAATTTTTAATTTGCTAACATATTTTGTTGAAGATTGAACTTAGTTTTTCTCATTATATTTGGGACAACAAACTGCTGAATTTTTATAGCAGGTTTTACTTTTTTTCTACCCTAAGCAGCATTTTTTAATTTCAAAATTTTAAATCACCTAACAAGCAACATTTGAGTTTTTCCATCTCTGAAATTTGAACAGAAAGCGATTCCAAGCAAACAGAAACAAATAAATTGAGATTAGGGATCAACTCGGCCTAATGGCCTGTATGATCTTATGGCATTCCGTCTAATGGCGTTATGACCAGTAATTCGATCTATTGTAGTACATCCCGTATCCTTTGTTTAGTGCACGTCGAGTTACTTCATCACTATTGAGAAATGATGAAGTAATTGGTGTCGTTACAGTTGTCACTGTTTGTTTTGTTGGCAATGAATCGACATGTATTGAAATTTTCCGCTATTTAAACCCTTTGAGGAGTGTGAGCTCTCCTCAAAGTCGTGCCTCTTTATCAGTCAAAACCGGATTCATTGCAATGAAAATAAACTATGACACCGATACTGAACATGCATCAGAACCCTAGTGATAACTAATTCAAACTTTAAAACATCAAGTAGAAAATGGGAATTTACATAAATGGAGACCTACCGTATTTTCGTTATATCAAGCTCATCCTCGGTGGCTCAGTCCGAGTATTGACAATTTTCACAAGACATAAAATGTAATAAGGACTATGATGTGTTCCTTTGGCTACGAATAAAAAACAAATATGTTCCCTAGTTTGAATTAATTCGGACTAGGGTTTGGTGGTAGATCTGATACAACGTAACGCACCACGAAAAGGTGATCTAGCAGCGTTACGGGTCATTCGGGCTAATGGTATTCCGCCTAACGATCCATAACCGGTATCACTCTACGTGCAACTAAATCAGAGTCCTTTTTCGTAGAACTGACACCATTTTGAAAATCAAGATGCGAAATGTGCGCTTCCAACCATGCAAACTGGTTCGAAAAGTAGATCTCGATAAATAATGTCCAATAACATTGATGAATTGAAAACAGAGGACTTCAAACAGCTAAAAGATGCTTTTGTATTATTGAGCGATAGTTTGGCGGTTGTGCCAAACAGTTATATCATTGACTCTTTATTATATTATTAAGGACTAATATACTAATAAAAAGTCAAAAATGCTATAAATAAAGGGTGTCCCACATCAAATTGCATCACGGAAAAAACGTTATAGAAAATTACCTAGTTGTCCGATTCTTTTCAAACTTTCAATACCATAACCATACGATAGCACCTTACGCTTAACTTACTCATTAGGTTCTGTACAACATCTGACTGCAGCTTCTTCTGTATGGAAACCCACCTTTTTTTCATGCCTTCCTCAGATTTGATCCCATTGGGACCTTAGTTCCTGTGCGCTGGAGGGGTTCATGTCCTTGGGTACGAAAGTAACCCCCTTGGCTTCGTACCACTCTAGGACAACATTTGAATAGTGGCACAATGCTAAATCCGGCCAGAAGATCGTAGGGCCCTCATGTTGCTTCAACAGAGAAAGCAGACGCTTCTGTAGATACTCCTAGGGATAGATCTTCCCGTTTACAGTCCCGGTAGTCACGAACAGCGCACTCCGTGTGCCACATGAGCAGATCGCATGTCAAATTAGGTGTTTCTTGGCAAACTTTAAAAAATCTCTGTTTCCTTACTTCCTCCGGAACATCAACTTGTGCGGGGCGGTGAAGAACAGTTGCTCCGGAAGCTGCCGGAAGTCCGCTTTGACGAAAGTCTCATCATCCATGATAAGACAATGAGTCTTCGTCAGCATCTGGGTGTTCCGGACCCATGACTTTCCCACCGTATTTGGCCGTTCGTCACGATTTGGAGCCTTGCACTTTGTATGTATGCAGCCCCTCCTGGTCCATGGCTCTCTGAATGAAGGAGTTGAACGTATTTAACTTTTTGCCACATCCCTGACCAAAGTATTGGGATTCCGCTTAAGCGCTTTCACGACACGCTTGTGATCCTGATCACTAATAGAACATCCATTCTGACCGCATTTCTCCTTCCGTTCGATGCTCAGAGTTTCGTAGTAACTTTTAATCAAACGACTCACCGTTGACTGCTCGGTTCCGATGTCCCGATGAGAGATTTGAGGATTATCCAAATGCTTGCTCAAAAGGAATTTGGGACGTTGCTTTTCGGGTGACGACATTTTTTCCTATCTTAGAAAAACTGAAAGCGATAAAAATACAATAATATAAAAACACTCTTAACATCTTCCTACCAAATTTTCAAGACAAAATACCCAATGGGTAATTTTCTCCACGGTTTTTTCCGTGATGTAATTTTATGTGGGACACCCTTTAATTTCCATGAAAGCTATGAGCACTTGATTTCACCTTTTATGAGGTCGAAAATCCCAATCGGTAGAGTCGCGGCAGCAGCAGACTCGAGTTCCAGTCCTGAAAGAGGAAGCATTTCAATTTGGATTTTTTTTAAGTCTCTGAGCATCAAAAGAACTCTACAAATCAATGTGGTAAGCCTAAGAAGAAGAATAAAATGTGGAATTCAGCATAATCTTTTGTTAGAGTAGGTTTAACTCATTACATTGAATTTTTGGCTGCATAAATCTCACATGTTTTTGTTTATCACGTGCAATGTTTTTAAAAAATATGATCATATTTACGGGAGGGGTTTTAAGCAGTTTATTCAGCATCTGGGATATTTATTGAAGCTGTATGTTATCTTTAATAATAACTGCCAATATTTAGACGTTATTACCTCTGCTTACTTCCGATCTATCGGCACATACCTTCAGAATCGAGCCTATGATTCAGAATATTTCATAGCCATGGAATAAAATTCCCAATTGCAGGGACTTATTAAAAGCATGTGGATTGCTTTCCGATCAAGAAAATGTTTTCTTCAGCTCCGCAATCTGTACATAAACTAACAATATTGTATGAGTGCTATTCCGTTCATTTCATGCGAAGGTGACATGAAATAGGCCAGTTCACGATTTTCTGCAAACGTCAGTTTCCTCAACCCGCTCCTTCGTTTTACCTATCCGCTTTCGAAAAGAATCAACCAAAACATGTCGATTGCTATGATCACAAACTCATCTACTAGCAGGTTATGTTACAGACGTACATAACCAAAGTTTTAGTTTGTCATTGATCTTTAGATAGGCAATGTGTATTTCTACTGCTGTAAGCTACTGTGACGACAATCGGGATGCTCTGTTTGAAAACAAACAAATCAGCGCCAACATTAGATTAGGGTGAATCTGCTTTTGTAAACAATGGCTTTCATCGCAATTTTCGCTTGAACAAAAGCATATGTACAAATTAAGCGCTCTTTAAGGAAGAGGAGCTTCATCTCTATCCGCTGATATATTCAATTTGAAGGAATTGTATTCAACTTCCGATAAATTAGCAGACAAAGTGTTTGTTTACAAAAGCTGATTCACCCAAATCAAATGTTGGCGCTGAAATGTGAGAGACGGCAGGCTTTACGTTACAATATCGGAGCGCTATATCCATAGTTCTCAAAGAAGAGACAAAAAACATGGGCTCTCTCAAAAACCACAGTGATGCCACAGCTGCCGCTCAACAGTGAAGCATTATTTATCGTTGAGGACTATTGGACAGCTCTGAAACATTTTTTTTATTGTATATGATAGTGCCAGATACTGGACAATATAATCAATAAGCATAGATCAATCTCAAATGACTGGAAGAAACATGAAATAAACAGTGATTTAAGATCATCTAAGTATGAAATAAACTCACTCAATGTTAAACATCACATTCTGGCAACAAGCCTAGATGTGAGAAGGAGGAATTGGATTGGATTTCTAAATTTGAAAGACTTTCAGCCTTTGGCTGGTTCGTCTCTAGCATGTGAAAAGGAAGTGATGAAGACATCCCTTTCGGTACACGCGAGCAAATGCAAAATACGCAAAGGCAAAACTTGAGCGAACTTATTCAGCAGGTATGAAACTGATGGTTTTTTGATGATGTATTTTAAAGCTTCAAAATGACAGTAATAAAATGGTAATCTATCATGACTTATACATTGAATATGGTTTGTGTTCATATAATTAAAAGTAGAATAATTTGGAAAATATACGAGTTTTAGACCTACTTTCTAACAGTTGATTTAAATAGTCATCCTTGATTAAGCCGATCCCTACCCTATAGTTTTTTTGTTAGACCACTCACATGAACATTCAACGGATCCGGCAACTATTTCACGATTCAAACCTTTTTTTCCTGGATCTTTGCACGCCTGTGAGCGATGACGGTGACGACGAGCCCGAATGACGACGATGTCTGTCGTGCTAATTATGCAATAAACACGGTGTAGTAGTTTTAAGAGCCACACCTCCCGCTGCCGCTTGTATTTCATGTATGTACATTGTTATTGTTGTAGAGTACTACAATGTGATCGTGATGTGTCCATTGCAATCATCCCAAAGTGCGATATGTCCATGTGAGTACCGTACAAGGCGAACACGTGCTTGTTATCTATCGCGTTTTGGTCGCACAGCATCATAATCGCCACGATCGTGACAACAATCCTCTCTGTGTGTTATTCATAGAAAACATTATGCGGGAGGATCTCCGCTGGCCTCGCAGTGCTGCATTTTTAGGCTTCCCTGTCGTACATATTTTACCAAATTTGGGTCGTTGATTTTTATATACGCGGGCGAAACTCTCTTTGAAACGCTCTCGCTCGCGATCCGTTGATTGCCACTATTGACAGTCGTTAAAGAGTTGGAGCTTTCGTCTTGTGGGGGAAGAATGGGGGATTTTGTTACTTTTAAGAGCAGGAAACGTAACATTCCCAGCTATTGTCACAACATAAAACGCTAGAAGTTAATGTGATTACTCGTCAGTGTATTTCTGTTGGCCATTGCAGTTTTAATGTCCGATCAGCAAATCGCAGTGGCACGGCTGCCTGTCAATCAAATGACGAGAGTGTGGCGTTTCATAATTTGCCTTGACGCGTTCGCGGGTGTCCATGGTAATGGTCAGTGACAAACGAGGCGTGATGATGAAACGATCGCATCGAACAATGTGTGGTCCGCGAGTGAGTAAACTAAGGAAGACGATGGCGATTCAATTTTCCGAAGAACTTTGCACTGCGTACCGTGCTGAATCGATATCCGGTCACTTAGTCCATAAAGTCGGACAGTTCTCAAAGTGTATCATCATTAAAACAAGCATACGTTACCTGTGATAACCGTCACACATATTTTTAATGTTGGAAACATGGCCGAACCAATGAACTTTTAAATCAACTATGCAGATTTATGGACAGTCCGGGTATCAATGCAGCACGGTATATGGTGACAATAGGCGAAGTAATGGTTGCACGAAGGTCGAGTCTTGCTAGATGGAAACGAACTTCCTTCAGTGTAGTGAAGTTAGTGTGGTTTACACGATTAATTGCAGTGAATAAGTGATGCACTCTAAAAGGATAAATTGGATATCCTAATCTGCAGATGAGTGGCAAGAAAGGAATGAAACAGGGATTCTATTCGAAATAATATAATCAAAACGTATTCAGAATGACTCAAAATAGAAGTGTTATTCTATTATCAGAATTATGGTCAAGATGACTATCGCATATAATGGTTACAATAATCATGAAAATGGTCGAATTCACCACTTCATGGTATTCTTGACTATGATCATAGTAGCAAGGACTATTCCGACATTATGGCAAATGTTGGATCAACTATTTTTAATGGTCGTTTTGACCACGATCCTAATCGGTTCAAAAGCACTATACTGCAATAGTCATCCTAATCCCCAATAATGGTAAAATTGACTGGTCTCTGTGTAGCATACAGGGTGGGGCAGGAAAAATGTAAAAGAAGGCAATAATATCAAAATTTTCGAGTGAAGTTATATTTATAAGATCCTTTTAAAATAATGTACTCGATGTGCCCCCCATTTTTAACAAGACGAAACTAGAAGCTAGATCACGCCTTTTGGGCACAGTTCTCCGACATCGACTGCCATGTGCGCGTTTTGACAGACTTCAGGATCTTCATATTACGGGGAGATGTTTCGAGGCGTATGATTCAACATACACAAATCTAATATTCTGAAAGGTCAAGACACATGCTGCAACAGTTCTGAACAAAATAAATCGTTCACCACATACGCTTTGTTATTTCTTTCGACATATCATCTAACTAAAATGGTAGCTGGGTAAGTTTCTTCAGGGCATAAAAGTATTTGTATACGTTAAAATTGTGCTGGACTATTTTTTGTTGGGTGTATTATCACTGCGACCATTACTGTGATCCATTAGGAAACACAGCTCATTTTTCTACATCATTTCAAGGTGATAAACTACTAAGAGAAGTAACCATCATCGCATGATTTAGGATATAATCCCAGTGAGAAATTATAAGTCGTACAAAACGCACTACCTTACGCGGGCATAGAAACCATATTTCAAAGGGCTTAAAAAACCTCTTATCGAAAAATTTGGCTCTTGTGCTTAAAAGTGCAGCACAGTTGCATAATAAATATTCAGAGGTTTTGAATTCCTCATTACAAAAGCGACAAGCATAATCTCCGATTTTGTCCATAAGTCCTGTAATAAGGCCTGTGTATGTGTACAGGTCATTTTTTGACAAACAATATGTTCGATATGTTAGGCCTAATGAACTTTGTGTACTACTGAGCTGTGGTGGTTATATTCCAGTTTGTAATCACCATCTTCTTTTCCCAGTTCTTGATTTCCATTTTGATTGCGCATGCAGAGACTTCACAAAATGGCTCTGAGCCGAGAAATGGCTTAGAAGATCTAGCCCTTGCTAGTTCATCTGCTCTTTCATTGCCATTTGATTCCACAATGTCCAAGAACTCAGTAAAGATGAATTGTTTTATTGATACACAGCCGTTGGAGTAAAAGGATACGTTCCCATACTAGTTTTGATGTAAAAGATTTCAATGTAGATAAAGCTGCTTGACTATTAGTGAAAATACAAACATTTGAATGTTTGTAATTCCTATTTATACAAAGGAAAGCACACTCCACAATTGCTTGATGGTGGCTAGAAAAGAAAAAGAGCTAAAAATAGTAATGAAATGTGTTCAGAAATGCATGAAATTTAAGCAGTTAAAGTAGACCAGTTTTATTATTTTGATGAAATCTCCATGGGTACGCAAAAACTGAGGATTTTTTTTATGATTAAGATTATCGCTAGAACTTTTTGTTCACTTTACTTTATGCCAGACTAAAATCGCTGCTTCAGGAAGATCCTCAACGATTTAAACTCGAAAATAAGTTAAATTTATACAACTACAAGAAACTTTGCAGTTTCTCATTACAAACATGGATGTTTGTTTGCCATCCAGTTTCACTCACATTTGAGAAACTTTAGTACAAAAATGTTATAATCGAACGTACCCTTAATTGAGTTTCATTACCACAACTCAATTTGAGTAATCCCCGTTTGGTATGAAAATGAGTGACGGGCCCATTGTTTTTCCAGCATTACTCCAAAATAGTTTATAATACTCATTTTTTTCCGGCTTATAGCTCAGTTTGCAGCTGGCAAGTAAAGACCAGAAGTAATTTTGCCATTTTTACAGAAAATGATTTTGACAACTGCTCCAGGATAGGTGAAATGTCAGTCGTCCTTGAGAAATAATATTATTCCACGAGAAGAAGAGAAAGACCCATTTAGTTTACATGAGCAGATGTTACTGTCGTTTTGAAACCGTCTTCAGTTTTCTCTACTTTTCAACTGCATACCAGGTAATAAATTAACTGCAAACGTTCAATTCAGTGGACGCAGTGGATCTACACCCAAAACAAAAAGGATACTCGACAGCAAAAGCATTTTTTGACCATTACTTGTCTTCTTCGCTAGTATGCTCCAAATTCATAAAATACAATTACTCATCGTTTGAAGTTTTAGTAATATTTATAAAATTGAGTAATAGATACTCAACAATAAGTTAGCCCGAATTGACCGTGTGTTTGTACTCCTGTTTCATTTACTCAATTTTTGACTGCAATTGTTTACTATTTTTTTTTCTCTCACGGAAATATTACTCAATTTTCGTAAAAAGTGGATCTCCTAATAAAATTGAGTAAATCCACTTTTTCCTTTTCCAAGAGAAAATAAAAGATACTATACAATTCTACTCAAAAATTGAGTTAAATGAAACGGGAGTATGAAAATAATATGACAGCTGGCAATATGCTTTACCTTGTTCTCAAGGTACTTTGGTCTTTGTTTGAACAACGAGGGAACGGCATATTCATAACAAGATCTGTCAACCCGTTTACTGTGTAGTGCTCATTCGAAAGAGACTGATTTTATTTTTTGAAGAGGGCACTGAAATGAAAAAATATTTGATCCAACAGTTCCATAACATCCTTCTTTGGAGAAAGGCTGTTTTCACAATCGTGAATCACTAATTCTCTAACATCAAGCGAAGTCTGTTTTTCGGACATTTTACACTTTTTGAATACACACGGAACCGAATCCTGCGGGAAAACACCACATCTGCGATATGAATATAACTATCAAAGAAAGCAGAGCTGCCAAAATATTTAAACTGGCTTCAATTGATGACTAGCATGACAATGAAAACAGGCGTTATTTTCAGAGCGTTGAAAGCCAAACAAGGCAAACATCATGACACCAGCCGGATGTTGGGATGCAACTGCACTTTCTCCTGAACACCCTCAAGTTTCTTCGGTGAAATGAACTGATCTGTGCAGCTGTTGAACACAGCATCGATATCGATTCTTCGCATAGATTTTTTCGAAGTGTTCGCTTCTCTGGCCTGTTTCTTTCAAATTTTGAGTCTAAGAAATATGGTGATTTCTGGAAGACCTTTGCATCTGGCTTCAAGATTCCTTGAAGAAACTTACTCCATTTAGGTAACATTTTGTTTACACAATGCACTTTTTCGTTCACAATTTGATTTTCATTGTAAGAAACTGTTCGATATAAAAATGTTTTCTCATTCAGAAGTGTGGCCTACTCCTCCTTTCCGTGAATTTGTGATGCAAATGATCATGCTTAAAATCAAACCATGATGGTGCTATACGGATGGGCAGAAGACTGATGCAAATTTTAAAAAGTTCAATGGATTATAACAGATTTTGTTACTAAGCTTGCAGAACTTTTTTTTAACGTTTTTCTAATAATTTTTTAACTTGTTATGTTATAAATATCGAGGTTCAAATAGAAGTGCTGGATTCGGAGGTGTGAGAATAAGAGTTGACTAGTTTCCTATCACCACATTCCTAAATCTGAAACACCGAATTTGCATTCAAATCATTGATAGCATGTCATTTTGAGTATCATTATGGAGCAAAGAACATGATGTACACGGTACATTTGGTGACACACTCAGTCCAAACCGTGCAAAGCATAGGTGCCCTGTGTAACTCATCCTTAGATCCTCACGAGAGCGCTGATAGGATTTCGGATTTCGTTAAACTATCCCATTCTACAGGTATCTAATAAATTCTTGCTGAATAGAATATGCCATCACTTGAAAGTAACAAGAGAACCATAAGTCGAAAAGTAGGCAAGGAAGGTATGGAACTCATCGTATCACCACAATTTGAAGTTCAATCAAAACACCCGAAACTACCTGCCCGATAAAATTGATTAGGATGGCATGTACAGAGTGGTTTATTTATGCGTGTTGGAACATACGACTGTAAAGGTATTCAAATTTATTCAAAGGAAACATGCAAACAATTTAAATATGATGATTCATATGTTTCCTTACAATTTGTTCCTTAGACTTGTTAGATTGTTGCTTGATACTAATGACAAAGTGTACAGTTTAGGAAAATACTCACAACACACAAGACTTATCCAACGCATACACAGAAGTTGTACTCTCACAGTGAGTCTTGCATTTTTGTAATGTCAGGTTATGAAGAGAATACAGGAGGTAGTATCAATTATATTTCAAAATGTAAATCTTGAACACAATTTGATTTAAATAGAATTTTAATGTCAATAATTTTTAATATGAACATATGGACGAAAAAGTGCAATAATAAACCGATTATATAATTGATTGCATCATGTCACTGAGAAAATTATTATCATTACTGAGAAAGTACTCAATGTTCTATTTTTTGCCATCAAAATCATACAAGAAAACATCAATTTCCGGAAAAATGCCTCTATCAGAAAAATGCATTCAACCTTGACTAAACAATGATCAACATATACAGCATTAGAAGTTACAGCATATGACAAATTGCGCTTTAGCTAAGAAATTATGTTGTAATTTTGTTTTTTAAATTGTAAAAGCCTTTGATATTTCAACAAATTTTGTTTGAACTGAAATGTAATGGCAGAATGCTTCTTACAATATTAAAACAAAATTTGTTATTTGTATCACATTTTGTTAAAATTAGATTTTTTTGGCGACCCTGGCTTAGTGGTTCACATCTACACCTCGCACGCCAAAGTTACGAGTTCGAATTTCATCCTCGGACAAGTTACAAAAATACTCAAAATGTATTTGTGTGACTACGACAGGAGATGAATTAGCCCAGTGCAAAAAATCTCGATAATAAATGAATAAAAAAAGATACAATTTTGTTCTAATCCACTGGTCGAGTACCTCCACAATCACAACTTTAAATCAGTGCAAATTTGGAATAATGCGGTTAAAATCTGACACCCACACAAATCATCTGTAATTTGCGTGGGAACTGCGTTTTGTTCATTGTCTACTAGCGTTTTCGCCAATCCCTTTAATTAATAGATTTATAATTATTTTGATTGACAAGATTGCTTGTCAAATGTATTGTCACTGTATTGAGACATGCCGAAAAAACCATTATTGCCTGCGAGGTGCTTGATCGAGCTTAATAATACAACATTAAAAGCTTTGGTAACTATCAACTTTTGTTTTTTCTATTTATTTGTAAAGTCAACATCCAAAGTCAGTAGCTGCTTAAAAAATGATGGATTGATAGAATGGTGTATATAACTTATTGTTTTCTGTATTGTTTTTCTGTAATTCTGTATCATCGAGTTTTTCAGCATCGGGCTAGTTTATCTGCCATCGTTGTCACTCAAACACTTCTTTGGGTGTTTTTCCCAACTTGTCCGAGGGTGAGATTTGAACTCGTGACGTTGGCGTGAGAGGTATGGATGTTAATCACTACGCTAGGGTTGCCTCCGGTCTACATAACTTAAAATTTGAGTTTCCCATACTAGTTTTCATCCTCATTTCACACAGTTTCAAACTAAATGGGTTCAAATAATAAGAAGTTGTGTTTTCTATAATGCACACCAGATCAACAATTTAACCAAAACACCAAGGCCGTTTACGAAATTAGTACGTTTGGAAATCAGGAGAGGATTTGATCTATTGAATATGATAGTAGTTCCACCCAGGACAGATGTTCTTATATTCATCCAGGATGAGACTCAATATAAAGTTAGTAAGCGTGTAGTTGAATAATACAAATCCGCACTCTTATCAACATCTGCAACTAATTTCTATCGCTCCTCATTTCTCCTGAAATAGTAATAACGGAGCCGGGTAGCAATAATATTTACGAGCACTCAGTGTGATTATCTACTTTTTGTGTTTTTTCAGAATGCCTGCTATCATCATCGTAAGGCTATATGAGATAATAAATTGAGGCAAACCTATTAAAGTAGTTCCTTTATGGACAGTTAACTAAAGTTGAATATTCATGGTCACATTTGCGAGTCACAACTGCGAGTGGTCGAGGAACACAAAATTACATTTTCCAAATGCTGCTCCAGTTGATGGAAATGCAAATGCTTCTTGAATATAGTTTTGACCTCATGAATCTGAAATTGAATTCATTGAAATAAAAAGAGGTTTTTCAAAGCGATGGATTATAGAGGCACAAACTAGCTCAATCTAATTCTGTAAGATTCATGTTGTTCCTTTATCCTTAAGTACTTGAGAACTTTTAAATAAAATCAGTCGTTGGCCCTTATCAAAAAGTAGTTTAAGAGTACTAGCCGTTGTTCAGGTTAATAAATATTGTAAGCGAGTGAACACCGTGTGTTACGCGAAGTAACCGGGTCATTGAAAAGTTGAATTCTAAAACATTCCTCTTTTTTCTTCGTCTTAGCGTTTTCTAGCTTATTGCTTTCGCAATTAGCTTATTGCTTGCTCTCCACTTAGTGTTCAAAATACACTTCCACAGTTATTAACTAAGAGTTTTCGATGCCAGGTACCATTTTCGCAATAGTACGATTGGGTGGCAAATACTCTCCATAAATATTAAAGTACTCGTTATATTCATTATGTATTTTTAATTATTCGAAAAACATGATTTTTTCATTTTCACGACAATCATTCGTAGTTTTACCCGGCCCCAAATCTAAAAGATCGAGTGGCTATGGAACAGAAATTTAAGCATGTTCTTTCAAAGTTGCTTTAATTATACTCTTGACTACGAAAACAAAGAATTGTGGATTGAAATACGCTTGAACATTTCATATTGAACATTTCATCTACTATTCGATGGTTATTGAACTTCTTGAAGAAATCTTCTCTTGTCCTGTGAGCTATGCACACGCTACAAATACTTCATTTGCTTTTCGAAGTTGTCTAGGGTTTTTCCCCTAGAGAGAAAAACAAAATGAAGCAAAACAAAATGTAACACAAACTATCTGAGCTCAATTAGAAAAAAATTACTGAATAAATAAAAAAATGCTCCGCATGTCATCAACATCCTCTATCCTAGCTAACCTTTAGTACAGCGTAAGTTAGCAACTACAAACAACTAGAAATTAGAAGAAAAATTAGTATTTTCCATTTAATTTCAACAACCTTTGCTTATCATGACATAGCAAGATAAGCAAAGGTAGTTGGAATCTAATGAAAAATACTAATTTTCTTCTAATTTCTAGTTACAGGTATTCCACTAAACAGCTCAAGTCCTTTAGGATTCAACTACAAACAATCTTTCCTAAGATTAAATTTGTTGTACATGCTGAATCTTTGATCACGAGACGCCTTTGCTCAAACCATTTGAACGATATGCTAAAATTGACACTGAAAAAAAAAACATTTCTCTTTTTCATAAAATTTTGAAGTGATAAGTACACAAGAGAAGCTTGAAAGAAAGTTTATTGAAAGATTTTTGTTACAGATTTTCAAAACATATTTTTTTCGTATCAAAAGACGCATTTAGCTTAACAATGTGTTGTTTTAAGAAATTCAATCAGAAATCAATCAAAATCTCCATGATAAACACCTTCCAAGGGTGTGACCCCAGCGTACTGGTTAACATCCTTACCTCTTACGCCAAAGATACGAGTTAAAATCTCAGCCCCCCCCCGGAAAAGTTACGAAAAACACCAAAAGAGGTGTATGAGTGACTACGACGGGAGATAAACCAGCCCAAGGCTGAAAACCTCGCTAAAACAGAAACAAAAACACCTTTCAAAAGGTAGCCGTTCAAGAGGTATTTCGGAATTAATTTTGACTTGGATTTTTACTATAAATATGCCTTTTTTATATGCTTGTCTTAATTTTTCATTTGCAACGATAAATTTGGCATATCAATCATGTTTTATTTTATCAATTTCACTTGAATATGCGAATATAAGGTAGCAGTGTTTGCAGAAATTTATAACCGAAGTATTATTGCAAAAAAAAAACCTGAATTTTTTCTCAGTGTATATTTCCGCTCCTTCTTGATTGTTTGCGAAAACCCAATAATGGGTTAAAACACAAACACAAATTTCCGCCACAAGTACCTCTCCCCATTTAATGGGTAAATCTGATATACTCATTAACGGGTAAAAGCAGTGTGTGTCACAAAATTAGTATTTATTCCCATTGCAAAAAAGCCAGGTTCCCCCAAATCGGAAAAATTCATTATACACCCAAAATAAAAGAAAAACAAGATTTTAATGCAATTTCGCATGATTTTGTTCCATTTCTCGTAAGGGAACGTCCATTAATTACGTCACGCAAAAAATGACTTTTTATAACGCCCCCCCCCCCCCCCTGTCACGTTTTTTGTATGGATCGTCACGTTTTCCCAAACCCCCCTCCCCCCTAACTGCGTGACATAATTAATGGACCTTCCCTAATGTATCGTAACTTGGAGACAAAATGCAACATTGGTCGTGGGCAAAGAAGCACATCAATTGTCTCACCTATATTGAAAAGTTGTTGACGGTTGAACAAAGACCAAACGGTTGCTTTGACTGTAGAGGCACACAGTGATAATTTGGTTTCGAGGAACCTGTGTGCTGCCAACCGCTTGCACACAGTTGCATGGCTTTGTTTATACCATGAAATGCTTTGTGGATCATGATGGGCAAAATTGCCTTTGCTGAACCATGCGGATTTCTCAAGATATGATTGCAAAAATTGCAATTGCATTTTTTGTCACAATTTCAACTATTGGGTGAAGGAAGTTGAATTACTTTTCATTAACATAAAGAAGTAATCAATGAAAGTATGTAAAACGTTATTTCATACCTTAATACGAACTTAATAGCTAAAAAAAAAAACCCTTATAAGAAATAAAGTAGGAAAACAATAAAATATTTCCCATACAACAACAAATCATCGCCTTGGATTCGAATACTAGTCTTTGGTGTGGTAGGTTTCTATAACTACGAATTTTTAAAATTCAACTCCTAGTAACTATGATGAGCTTCTCTTTTACGGTGAATTACAACTTTGTACAACAAATCCGCCTTAATGTCAAAATGTATGTTTCGATAATCAGTTTGGTTGGGGCAATGTTATTTCATTAGTATTTTCAAGTACTTATAACGTCTTCTCTCGTACGTAATTTACGTTTATAGAGAAATCTCGAGTACTTTTTCAAACAGACGTATCTGATTTTGTAAACAAAGAGGGGCATTGAGATTCAAACGTAAATTTATCAAAACTCTCAGCACCCTCACGAAAAGTAGCATCACCATCATGTTAGGGGAATGGTATTTCTTGTGATAGTGGCCCTAAATTTCGTAAATGTGCTAAGGGTTTCAAAAATTTAACGATTGAATCTTAAGGCTCGAACGCAGTGATAACGGAAGCGGAATGGCAACGGTAGTGGAAAAGCCAATCTGACTAAACCTGCTTGTTGGATAGAAAACTTATTAGATCCAAGTTGATTCCAATTGGACATACCGACGTCATTTTCGACAACTGTCAAACTTTCCGTTTCCTTCCACGTTACGTTTGGGCCTTTACTTCTCCACTTTGTTTACAAAATCAGATACGTCTGTTTGAAAAAGTACTCGGGATATGTTTTTTTTTAAAACAATGCACTATGGTCCAGATCACGAATTTACGAGGAAACATGCTCCCAGCGCCTAAACTTGAAAGTTTACAACAAAGTAATGTTCTACAATATGGTTTGTATCATTAAGGCCCATTTTTTGGTGTTGATTAAAATTAGGGTGGTCCCCATTTTCACGGAAATACAACAACTAACTTTTTTATTTGCAGAAATAGACGTTTACATCTTTTCGCAAAATTGTAGCGCAAAAAATTTCATGGAATTTGTATTAAGCAATTTTTTTTGTACCTTAAAAATTGACCAATTTAGAGCAATTTTTTCTCATCAACTTAGGGTGTACCATAAAAACTTGATTTTTTTGCCCTTCCTTTTTTATTTCAATTCCCACCGTAAAGTTGTGTTTGGACGAGTTTTAGAACTTTTTAAGACGCGTACTTTGGTATACAAATTTTGCCGCTAGCTTCAATAAATCAATAGTTATTGAAGTTTTTCTTAAAAAAATACGCCCTTTTTAAATGTTGATTTTCATGATTGGGGCAAATACAAAAAAAAATTAAAGACGTCATTTGGAAGGACAGTTTATATTGTTCAGCATATGTGAAAACTAGAGATATGTTATTTCTGTATCTTGAGAAAATTACATTTGAATCTGGAATGGTTTAAGAAGAAAAACTTCTATAACTATTGATTGGTTGAAGTTAGTGGCAAAGTTAATATATCAAAATACGCGCCTTTGAAAGTTCTACAACTCGTTTAAACACAACTTTACGGTGGGAATTGAAATAAAATAGTTAGGACAGAAAAACTTTTTTTATGGCTCACCCTAAGTTGACGAGTGAAAAGTTGCTCTAAATCGGTCAATTTTCAAGCTACAAAAAAAAAAAATGTTCAAAAAAATTTTATGAAATTTTTTGCGCTACAATTTTGCCAAAGAATGTAAACGTCTATTTCTGCAAATAAAAAAGTTAGTTTTTGCATTTCCGTAAAAATGGGGACCACCCTAATTTTAATCAACATAAAAAAATAGGGATACGTTTTTATTTCAAGTTTCACCACCATTTTTTTAAGGTTAATAATTGACCAATTTAGAGCAACTTTTCCCTCGTCAACTTAGGGTGAGCCATAAAAAAAAGTTTTTCTGTCCTAACTTTTTTATTTCAATTTTCATCGTTAAGTTGTTTTCAGACGAGTTGTAGAACTTTTAAAGGCGCGTATTTTGATTTATTAACTTTAACCAATCAATAGTTATAGAAGTTTTTCTTCTTTAACCATTCCAGATTCAAATGTAATTTTCTCAAGATACAGAAATAACATATCTCTAGTTTTCACTTATGTTGAACAATATAAACTGTCCTTCCAAATGACGTCTTTAATTTTTTTTTGTATTTGCCCCAATCATGAAAATCAACATTTAAAAAGGGCGTATTTTTTTGAGAAAAACTTCAATAACTATCGATTTATTGAAGCTAGCGGCAAAATTTGTATACCAAAGTACGCGTCTTAAAAAGTTCTAAAACTCGTCCAAACACAACTTTACGGTGGGAATTGAAATAAAAAAGGAAGGGCAAAAAAATCAAGTTTTTATGGTACACCCTAAGTTGATGAGAAAAAATTGCTCTAAATCGGTCAATTTTTAAGGTACAAAAAAAATTGCTTAATACAAATTCCATGAAATTTTTTGCGCTACAATTTTGCCAAAGAATGTAAACGTCTATTTCTGCAAATAAAAAAGTTAGTTGTTGTATTTCCGTGAAAATGGGGACCATCCTAATTTTAATCAACATCAAAAAATGGGCCTTAATGATACAAACCATATTGTAGAACATTACTTTGTTGTAAAGTTTCAAGTTAAGGCGCTGGGAGCATGTTTCCTCGTAAATTCGTGATCTGGACCATAGTGCAATGGTATATGATTTATTACTCAGCAGCGGGGATAAAAAAGTATTTTCGGAAGATGGTTTGTCTGTGTGAACTGACTTGAAAAATTTCAAGTAAATCATGAGAGATCCGCACATGTTTGGCAAATCTTATATAATATATACATTTATAACTCCAACTAAAATCGGCGTTTCTAATAGCGAAGTTTTATGTCTTACATGGGTAATAATGTCAAGTTAACATCACTCACAAAATTGAACCAACCTGGTTTTTTTTATAAAGCAACCAAGCCATTGTTGCTAATAGTGTTTGTTGATACAGTTCATCATTTGGTTATCAAATTTTCAGCAGCAAAGCAAGCACCCACACAAGATTTCTAAGCTGTTGAAGTTGTTGTTCGGACTACAGAGTTATAACGAGTTATAGTAATAATCAACAAGAGATATGTCATCAACATAGACTTATAACATATAAAAACTAATCAGTTTGACTAGCGTTTTAGAACTATATTCGGATACTGTTTATTGATTCCATGAATTCTAACCGAAATTACTTTGTTGACAATTCTGAACCATACGACCACAAGTGAAAATATTGGAGGAATTGTTTACTCGGGCCGCTAGAGTTGATCTTCAAATCTTGAAACTTGAAGTTATTTACAACATTTTCACTCAATTTCATTTAAAAAATTAATCTCCCCTCCTACCCTATCGTGTATTCTCATGTGTCCTTTCTTCATTTTTTCCAGTTTGCGGTGTCAACGGTCGCTCAAATCGTATTGTCGGAGGGGAGGAAACCAACGCTCACGAATACCCGTGGCTGGCGGGCCTTTTCCGTCAAGGCAAGTTATACTGTGGTGCATCCGTTCTGTCCCGAAACTATCTGATCACGGCTGCCCATTGTGTGAATTCCTTCGAACCAAGTGAAATCAGGGTAATATTTTGGTCCCCACAAAGTTGACCGACTAATAACGGTCGTTTTTTCCCTCTTCCGTTTCTCGTTGAAGGTTTACCTTGGAGGGCACAACATCGCCAAGGACTACACGGAACTTCGTCGCATCAAGCGAATCATCGACCACGAGGACTTCGACATCTTCACCTTCAACAACGATATTGCTCTGCTAGAACTGGACAAACCACTTCGTTACGGGCCCACAATTCAACCTGCTTGCCTGCCGGACGGAAGTAGGGATCAAATGAGTGTCTACTGGAAAAACTCTTCAATGCAATAACACATTCATTATTACAGGCGAGAACGACTTTACTGGATCTCTGGGTATCGTTGCCGGTTGGGGACGAGTTGAAGAGAGGCGGCCACCGTCCAAGACGCTGCGTCGGGTTGTCGTTCCGATTTGGTCCCAGCAGCAGTGTCTGGAAGCTGGATACGGCAGTAAGAAGATTTCTGATAACATGATGTGTGCCGGGTATCATGATGGAAAGAAAGATGCTTGTCAGGTAAGTATACAGGTATTTAGTGAAAGGAGAATGTTGTTCAATCATACGGTTTTCATTCGACAGGGTGACAGCGGTGGTCCAATGCACAAGATGGGCAACGCCGGCAGTATGGAGGTGATTGGAGTAGTGTCCTGGGGCCGTGGATGTGCTCGGCCCAATTTGCCTGGCATTTACACCAGGATCGTCAACTACTTGCCGTGGATTCACGAGAAGCTTGGTGGAGAATGTATGTGTGTGCCAAAAGATGTCGCTGCCAGAAGTGACGAGTGATGGGGATAACATTTGATCTCAACAAATTAGGAAGGGACCTGCAATGTGTAAAGGCAGTTGAGAAACGGTTACTGAGCGAACATATTTATTTATTTATTCTAGTCATCGCAGTTAGTTGTAGTGAATGCCATTAGATGTAGGAAGGATGAGGAAATTGAGCTAGTTTTGTTGCCAAAAATATTAGACGTAAATTGAAGGTATGAATAAAATTTTTGAAAGCAAGCAATCAGTTTTTGTTTACTTCCATGCGCAGTCAAAACAGCATTCAGTACTTTTGCCCTCTTGTTTACAACGTGATCCGATGCGATCCAGTGATTCACCATTGGCGATTTTTATTCACAACATATAATCGAAAACTGCTTTAATGATCGATATTTTATGTAAATATATGGTTGGGTGATGTCTTTACTGGAGGACCAGTCTGGTAAACTTTCCCCGCTGAAAAATCCACTGATGGGTATAGATAGATGATAAAGGATGTAGGTGAAATATACAGAAGGAATTTATCAACTGATGGTGCAGGCAAACAGTTTTTGAGGCTAAGGGTTTTGTTATCCAGATCATAAGAACTTTGTTGTTCAACACTGAATGATTTGCTTTTAATAAAACACAATTGCGCACTGAAATATTCATTAATATTTTTTGCAAAATATAAAAAGTGAAAACATATTTGTGGAATTAATTACCAGTTATAAAATTTGAACTTCGAAGGAATAACATTTTCAATGATTTCGTTTTGTTTCGCTTTTGAAAAATACACGTTTGCAGCAAAGACAAGGATCGAAAAAAAGTTTTTGATCATTTTACAATTTCCTGCAGAAAGACGATGAACGACGCAAGTAATTGTTTTAGCGATTAAGAAATGAACAATAAAAGTTGGAGGTTTCATATGATAGCGTGAAATTTAAAAAATAGCAAATCACTTTCCTTCGTTTCAAATCGTATTTCCTTTGTTGAAAGGAAACGTGTTGAATCTCGAAAGACACCTGCTTCGGTACACGACGGAGATGCACGCCGGAAAATCTTTTGGATGCTTTTAATCCACTCCTGCCTGCGTCATTCAGTCATCCCGAGCCTATGTAGAAGTTCGGAAAGAAGGTCTTTCGACTAGTTCTCGTAAGCAAATATACTAGCAGCAAGAATATCATCCTCCCACTGGTGTTTGCCGGATCCAGCGCCAACTATGCTCGATGGACGTTCAAATATATTTTAAACAGCCACTCTCTTCAAGAAAAATTGAAACGTAAATCTCTCAAAACTCTCAGCACCCTCACGGAAAGAAGCATCACCATCTTGTTGGGGATATGTTCTTTCTTATAAGTTATAAAAATCTTTTTTTGCGTGATGTAATTAATGGACGTTCCCTAATGTAATAATGGATGTAGGTACACCCAAATGTTAAAAAGGTGGAAAAAATACAATTGCAATTTTTGCAATAGGGTATGTGTCCCTTGACTCAGCCTAATATGCAATAATTGATTACATTTTTCATTGTAACTCATAAAGTATTTGAGCTGGAAACAAAATTTAACTAGCTATACACTTCCTAAGATATGTTTAATAAGCCATCTGGTAGTATGTATCACGAAAAGCTACACAACTTGTTTTATAAAGTCAGAAACTTTCGAGGGATATGGATGTAATGTCGGTATATGGGTACCAAATTGGGTCTAATCATGGATGCAAGTTCGTCCCATTCGATTGATTTTTTATAAAATGCAATCTTCGTACGGGTTTCTTCCTGATTTTTTGATTCAAGGCGTTCCCAGCTGTATTCGCTCTACCCAACAAACAATTTCACATATCAAACTATACTTAAACTGCTAAGAAACACTTTAGTG
The DNA here is from genome assembly GCA_034211315.2 of Aedes japonicus. Taxonomy (NCBI): domain Eukaryota; kingdom Metazoa; phylum Arthropoda; class Insecta; order Diptera; family Culicidae; genus Aedes; species Aedes japonicus. Next base: position 24,840 of record JASCZW010000923.1, read on the forward strand.
ATTTTTAAATTTGATTTAGCGGTCATTCGACAATCAAAACATTATAATTCACTCTAAACAGATTTTGTTCCATTAATTTGTGTTAAGATGAGCCATATGAACAACGTTCAACCGAAACGTAGACATGTGTATTGTAAATGTTACCAATAAAAACATTTTTACTACGCTTTTCATACAACAGGCCAAAGATGGGAACATAGAAAAAAATATGTCCCTAACATTGGGTCTACCGTTTGCTTGTTAAATCATTGTTATTTTACCAAAATGATCTGTATGTTTACAACGTGTGACTATATTCTGTACATCTTGGCTGCATTATTCGGTTCATAGGTTCAATTTCGGCAAATTTAGATCATTTGAAGATCGTATAGATAATCTATTCAGCTTAACCAGTAAAACCATGGTGTCTAAAAAGTCAAGGAAATCGAAAACTACGCGGAAGTGAACTACTGTAGATTGATTAATTATGTTTCAATTGCTTTGAAATAAATCGGTCATGCTGATAGCAACATGACTTTGTTGATTATCGAAGAAATAATAATTACATATTTGGTACATAGGCCGAATCAAGGAGCTAGGCTAACATTACATCCCGTTACCCTATTATCTTGAGAAATCCACATGATTCAGAAAAGGCAATTTGGCCCATCATGATCCACAAAGCCATACACCGCTTTATAAACGAAGTCATGGAAGTGTGTGCAAGCAATTGGCAGCAAACAGATACCTCGAAACAAATTTATCGCTGTGTACTTAGTGCCTCGACAGTGGAAGCAACTGGTCTTTGTTCAACCGTCAACATCTATTCAATATGGGGGAGACACTGTTAGAATTCCGCTGTCAAGTGATCTATTTTTATTTGCACTCGTCATCACACTCCGATCTTCCTCTCTTCAAGTGTGCCCGTCTTTATGAAATAAACGAAGCCACTCAAGTGTGTGTGAGAGACATTTGCTTCATTGCTGTATCGCCGAGTGCCTTGATAATCGAAGCAACTGTTGAGCTTTCATACCACTAATTACAACTATTTATAAACCACGTAGATGAGGGGGTTGACAAAAGTCTACGCTCCATACAAAAATTCAAAAAAATGTATGGAGAAAAGTTTACGAGAGGGGAGGGGAGGGTCTGATATTTTCAAAAATAAGTCTACGTGGTTAATGAACAGGCCCTAAAGTGGCGTATCGTAGGAGATGTTCGCTCATCACCATGAGGCACCAAGTGTGAACATTAATGTTTTTGGCTAGAATGAAAGATGTGAAGAGAAAGTGTTGAAAGTTCCGTCAGTGTGCGGCAGGCTGGAAATAGAACAGATGTTTTTATTTAGGAAAATTGAGCGAATACCACTGGATACATGCCCTTTTGCTCAATTTTCCTAAATAAAAACATCTGTACATCTGAAGAGCTATTGAGTCGCTGGTTGATCTAACTCAGCCATGTTATCTCATGAGAAGCTACTTGATTATTGTGCATGAGATTCTAACTTTCGACATCGCTTTCTTTTTTATTTTGGGATAAATTATGACTTCCGTCCATCCTAGCAGCAACATCAACATTTATGAGTACAATAGAAGAAAAGCAGCGATGGATGGTCTTCACGAAGTTCATTTTGTGCATTGTACAAAAATGATAGCATTTTGTTAGATGACAAGCAATATGAATGTTTCATACAATTTACGAGACATTTGGTTTATGTACAAAATCCATGTTTACGAAACAAGTGAAAGCTAATTAACGAAAATAAATTTTCAGTGTAATTTACGAAAACAAAAATGGACTCATGTAAGGCTGACGGTGGACACCTGTTTCCCAAAGAAAAATATTTATTTTCGAACAAGTTCATAAGTTTGCTTTACATATATGAAAATCAACATACATATAACAAAATTCACGTGAGTTTGACTATTTACTTTTCATTTCTGAAGAACACTCGCTCTTTTCTCTTGATACCTCCCATAAGAGTCTGCACAACTTTCTCCATAACTTTTCGTTGTGGTGCAGACTTAAGTTTCTTGATGCAGTCAACAGACCTTGTTTATGTTCTATCTTTCTTAAGATGCAGCTCATTATTGCCCAGAATGTTTCGATAAGACGCAGTCCAGGGCAATTTGGATGATTGTGGGGGAATGTTCAATTTTTCGACAAAATCAACTTCTTTTCTTCTTGAGCATCTCCAAAGTAGCAGAAGCGTAGTGAGCAGATGCCAGATCTGGCCAAAATAATGAAGGATCCATATGCTCCCGTTACAGGGTTGTAGCCATTTTTTGATGCATTTTTTCTGTAATTTTCACCATTGATTGTGCCCGATGTGAAATTTGAAGAACTCTTCATGCCACAGAAGTAAATGGCTTGGCACACCAAAAACTTTTACGGTTCGAATGTATTGCACATCATCCGGCACATCTGCCCTTTGCTCAGCGTGGAAAACTTACGGCGTCGGAAGTATCTATTTCTTTTTAGCATTTCAAGCTTATTGCTTTCACAATTTGCTTATTGCTTGCTCAGAACACATTTAGTGTTCTAAATGCACTTCCACAGTTATTAAGTGAGAGCTTTCGATGCCAAGTACCACTTTTGCATTATTACGATTGAGTGGCAAGTAAAATCATACCCTATGCTCAGGGAGTCGAGAAATTTCCCATTACGAAAAATTCCTAGAACAGACGGGGAATCGAACCCAGTCACCCTCAGCATGGTATTGCTTTGTAGCTGCGCCTTTACCGACTGAGCTAAGGGAAGCGTCTGAAGTGTACTGGCATCCAATTTGACGTACGTCTTCGTTCATCAAAATGCACCGGTTCGGCTTTTAGAAGAGAACGTCATTCAAGTTCCGTGACCGAAGAAGCTTTCTGTGAATCCTTCGTTTTGGGTGGTTCCTGCTTCTTGTAGGTTCTGATATTGTTACGCTTTTTGATATGCTGCACAGTTCTGACGCTAATGTCCACTGTTTTGGCAATTTTACGAATGAAACATGGTTCATGTGATTTCAGCTCCTTTTTTAGCGTCCAGACTTCGGTAAATTTTTCGAAAGAACACGTTTGTTCAAACTTTTTAACAATCTTGAAAAATGCAGATTTAGTGCACTCCACGCTTTTTGCCAATTCTCGAAAAGGCTACTTTTCGGCAAACCAATTGTGCAGAATCAATCTGCGAGTTGATAAGCTGATCCAACCCATCGCTCAAAATTTCTCACTCTTTTGTTGCGAAAGCAAACAATGTTTTCGTGAAGTTTCAACACTGAATCATTGATAAACAGGTTTCCACTTTCTTCAATGAAATGTACTTAGAGAACAAATTCGAATCTTGCATCTCTTCGGTTTTACATACATGGAAGCGGACGGATTTGAAGTTGAGCAGACTGTTTATGTACAAGGCCATAAAACGTTTCCTGAAGACTGGCACTGTTGTTCCCAAGACTAAACCCGGTAAGAGATGCAGTGTCCGCCCCTCAGCGGTCAAAGTAGTGAAAGAGTGAAATTGAAGAAATCCTGCGATCAAAGACCACGTACTTCGCTTTGGTAAGAAACTTTTTGGAGAGAAAAGCTTTAGTTTCCACCAGGATTCAGTTCAAGCGCATAAGGCAGTAGCTGTTCAACAGTGGTATCAGTAAAATTTTTCGTTTTTCAGCAGTTCCGCTGAAAGACTAGCACCGTCTATTGATTTGAACCCACTGGACTTCAATATCTGGGGATATGTACTAAGAAAACTGAGCGACTTGAAGCACATGTGTTTGGACTCATTTAAAAAAGTTAGGTTAATATATGGGAACAAATGCCGGAAGAAGTGGTGCGTGCGGCTTGCAACAATTTTGAAAAGCGTCTTCGAGCCGTGATTAACCTTTTTTAGATGTCGGGGTCAATATGACTCGGAATGGATTTAAAAATTCTATCACTTCCTAAAATAATCATTAACCTTTCCAACACAGAAATTTTTTTTTAATGTTAACAAGCGCGTAAAATTCCAAGCCAAAGGAGACGTAAACAACGCAATTGGTTGTAGTCCTTGATGCGCCACACAACAATATTTGCAATCTTTCATACAACAGGCTTGATTTAGGCGTTATCTGGCTTAAATTTACATGAAATATCCCATTATTTTCTGCCAAATCGAGCATTCCCTTTATGTGCATTAGAAACGCAGAAAATTCAAAGTTTCTTTTTATCTGTGTATATCATAGGAAGTAACGTTCCTGAATCGAACCCAAATTATTTTTGATCATTTCGATATTTGAAAAATAAACCATAATTTAAACGTTAATTGTATACGCTAAACTAGAAAGAAAATGGGACGAATAATGGTAAATTTGGAAAAATATCGTAGTAAAAAATACAGTGTAATGTGAGGCTGAAGGTGCCAACATTCCTTTGAACCATTTGAGTGCCAAATGACTGGAAAGATGACATCTCCAATTTTTCTTGGGGGTCATACGTTCAATTTAAAAAAAAAACGTTAATAGACATCTGAAGGATCCAAAAACCAATCCATGATCACCCAATCAGAGTTTGTATGTAAATAAAGTCAACTGTCATTGGCCCATTTCAAGGCTAGAAGTAGACCATTCTTGAAACATCATGAAGTTTGAACTATCGGAAGGCATGTTTCGGTGAAAATTCATCTTTTGTCCCCTTCAGAGGGTTCTTCTGGGGTATGCGGGTTGTCTCAGAATATCCAATATGGCCAATGGCCAATATTGGCCATGGATCCATTTCTAAGCTGGGAGTAGACTACTTATAAAAATTCATGAAGTTTCACCCACACAGAAAAAAAAATAATTTTAACAAGCGCGTTAAATGTCCCCTCGTTTAGTTCCAAGCGAAAGGAGGCGTAAAAAAAATTGTTTGCAATCTTTCATGCTCCATACAACAATGTATCCCATTATTTTTGGCCAAATCTAGCATTCTCTTTAAGTGCATTAGATAACGCAGATTGAATATATTTCTTTTTATCTGTGCGTTGAAAGGCATGTTTTGGAAAAAATCCGCATTTGTCTTCTCCTGAAGGGTTCCCCCGTATCAATTTTCCATTCTTTCATTTCTAATTGCCACCCTGTAAGTGACAAATGAATGGATAGGGTGTCCAAGAAAGTATAAACACGATTTTTTCACATGAATCTACACAAAGCTGGATGACGTAAGACAGCTGATTTTTACTGTGTACCTTTTTTACATTCTGAAAAATAAGTTTGAGTGTCGGAATTGGATTTTGCGCAAATGACATCAAATGCGAGGCATTTCTCCCGAAAAGCGAAAAACAGATTGTGCACAATAGATGTTCTATTTAGAGTATTCCACAATGTCAGTTGAAATTGGCGAAACCGGAAACCGGCTCGTAATGTCATCCGGAAGTTTGGCAAGGATTGTAGCTTCACAGACGCCCCAAAATGTGGTTTTAAACCAGGACCAACTGACCGAAAGACATCCGGGAACGCTTGAATCGACATTTACTGTCAATGCTCACGAAGCATGATATTCTACTATTGTTTTGACCGAATTTGGCATCTGTGCATTATGCAAAAGACCAAGGTCCAAGAAGTGCTGAAACTTATGAATCCTCCGAACTGTCCTCAAACCCGACCAAGCGAGACATTTTGGGCTTTGAGCAAGACAACATCTAAGACAACATGATAAAACAGCATCGAAAAATTTGAGAAGGAATGGAAAAGGTGCACACTACCAAAATGCCATGTAAATTTCTGTTCCCTGACACCGACACATGCAAGCGTCCTTTAGCACATAAGACTGAGTTCAAAGAGATGAGAAAATAAGTTCAATCAAACACATCTTTCGCCGAATTGCATATGTGTCAGTTTCATGAGACATAATTTTATACGAAATCTTCCTTTACGTTCCCCGACTTTTTACAAACATGAATTACGTCTCGTGTAATATTCTTAATTTCTAAGTGTGTGTCTTTGACAATTGCCAAGGAGTCTAAAGGGTGTATCGTTTAAAATCCGCACACCCAAAATTCCTTCTCAAAATTCATTCATTTAATTTATTTCGCCCTTATAGCTGAATGCGTGAACCTTGGCCTTCACTGCAGCTATTAGGTTTTGCACGACCTCAGAATCGATTTTTTTTTGCATAAAGGGCGATACTTTCAAAATTTGGTCAATATCAACTTGACGTATTTCTATCAATTTTGCATTTAAAAAACCTGAACACCCCTCATTTTGAAGGTGTGTGTGTGTAGAATGTTGCTCCTATTTTGATTTTGGAATTCACTCTGCAGTTGTCAAAATGCCGTCCAAGCAAGAAGAGCAGCGTATCAAAATTTTGCTCGCGCATCGCGAAAATCCGAGCTACTCGCACGCAAAGTTGGCAAAATCGCTAAAAGTTGCCAAATCAACCGTTACAAATGTAATTAAAGTGTTTGGGGAACGTTTGTCGACAGCCAGGAAGTCTGGATCGGGGGGAAATCGAAAACTGGAAGCCGCTAAGACGACAAAGAGAGTTGCCGGTAGTTTCAAGCGAAACCCTAACCTATCTCTCCGAGATGCCGCAAATAAGCTGGGTGTAGCGTCTACAACCGTGCATCGAGCCAAAAAACGAGCCGGAATATCGACTAACAAGAAGGTAGTGACTCCAAATCGCGATGATATACAAAAATACGACGGCCAAAGCGCGATCCCGGAGGCTGTACACGACGATGCTGACGAAGTTTGACTGCGTGGTAATGGACGACGAAACCTACGTCAAAGCCGACTACAAGCAGCTTCCGGGACAGGAGTTTTATACGGCAAAAGGAAGGGGAAAGGTAGCAGATATTTTCAAGCACACGAAACTGTCAAAGTTCGCAAAGAAATATCTGGTTTGGCAAGCAATCTGTACCTGTGGCTTGAAAAGCAGCATTTTCATAGCTTCCGGGACTGTCAACCAAGAAATTTACGTGAAAGAGTGTTTGAATAAACGTCTGCTGCCTTTCCTGAAGAAACACGGTTGTTCCGTACTGTTTTGGCCGGATTTGGCATCTTGCCATTACGGTAAAAAGGCCATGGAGTGGTACGCCGCCAACAACGTGCAGGTGGTTCCCAAGGACAAGAACCCTCCCAACACGCCAGAGCTCCGCCCAATTGAGAAATACTGGGCTTTTGTCAAGCGGAACCTAAAGAAGACCAAAAAAAACTGCTAAGGACGAGCAGCAGTTCAAGGCAAACTGGCTTTCTGCGGCGAAGAAGGTGGACAAGGTGGCTGTACAAAATCTGATGGCAGGGGTCAAGCGTAAGGCCCGGCAATTCGGATTTGGAAAAACGGAAGCCTAACTGAATATTTTTCCTGAATTTTATACTAATTGAACTTGAAAAAGAAATTTAATTTGATTTTTTAAATAAACGATTTCACCGATTTACACGCGTTTTCCCTTGACCAAATTTTGACCGTATCACCCTTTATTAACCCATGCTTTCTTCATTTTCTCTACGTTCTTCACCACCTTAGGTCGTTTTAGAAGGTGCTCCTTCACATTCACTATTTTTTTATTGGGCGCAGTTCCGGAGTGTTTGGGGAGCTCAGATCTTTTGGCACAAAATCGACATCATTCGGTCTTATACCACTCTAGCACATTCCTCATGTAGTGGCATGATGCCAAATCCGTCCAGAAAATTGTCGGTCTGTCGTGAGCCTCCAGGAGAGTGAGAAGCCGCTTTTGGAGACACTCTTCCAAATATACCTGTCTATTCATGGTGCTTGCGGTAACGAAAGGACATCGTCTGTGTCCGGAGGCTCTCGGAAATATCACACTTATCCTTGGCAGTCACATACAGGTTTCCTGGGAGCTTGTTGAAGTTCGCCTTTACATATGTCTCGTCATCCATTACACAGCAGTATGGTTTTGTTAGTTTCTGGTCGTACAACTACCGGACACGGCTTTTTTCGACCATATTCTGTTTCTCGTGATGATTTGGGGACTTTTGAACCCTATTCTGCCCGAAAGTATTGTTCACGTGCAACTTTTTAGCCACATCTCGGAAAAGCGTTCGGTTCCCGTTTAAAGGCCCCAACCACACGTTTTTTCGGATCTTCGGTTCCGATTAACAGTCAGACGTTCTACGAATCGTTCAATGATACCAGACACCGTGGAATGCGCGATTCCTAACTTTTTTTTTCCGATGACACGATGCGACAGATCCTTATTCATAAACACATTCTGGTACATTCCCACACACCCTACCTCATACATATAAATACATGACCTACTGTGATGTTCCCTTCAAATCGAGCACTCGACACTGAAGAAGTCTGTAAGTCGTAGACGAAATAGGCCTATCTGTCAAAAGATAAGCTTTCTCTAGTGAAATGTAAAGGAATTTGCTCACGTTTACTAGTGATAATTTGAAAAAAGTTTTTCAATGTTTAATTTTTTAATTTTAAATTCTACTAGTTTCCCGTTCTACTAATACGCTCGTTCTACTAATACGCTCAAAAAAGTTTTTAAATAGTGTTTTTAAAAAAGTGAAAGAGATCCTTATTCTCAAAGTACTCGTGCAAAATTGTTTCGCGCACGCACTGTTGTCACTGTTCACTGTCCTGATCAGTGTGTCAAATATTCTCTTTGTGCACCTAAAAACATAAGATAACCTTGACGAGTGATACACCCGTTATTATCTCTCACTATGCAACAATGATATGTTGTAGCTTGAATTTATTGTTTGTTGCAAACAAACGGAGAAAACAGCAAAATGTTGCATCGATGCACAGTGGTCAAAAAGTCGATTTTAACGCTCTTACCTCATAGCTTCCTAAATAGTGGAGCTAAAATAATGGCGTCTTTGGCAAAGTTGCTAGATATGACAAGCTTCATATTTTGACGGCATGACTTTTGTGATCAATCCCCCTAAAAGTGAGATAGATTTTCAACGTTTTTAGGATTTTGAGATAGAGATATGATGTCTTCAGCAAAATTGTAGGAAAAGTCAATACAAACAACTTTACTGAAGACTTAAAAATTGTATGTTTCACCCAATTGGAAATAGAAAGCGTTTTATAAGAACTAACCTCCAAAAACACATTTTTCACTGAAACATTTTGTTTTTAATTTTAAGGACAATATAATGTTCTACAAAGTTATTTGCAATATCTAAATACAAAACTTTCTAGAATAATACTACACCTACATCAGTGGGATAAGTTATTGAAGATTTAGGAGCAGGTAGTTGCAGATAGACTTGGCTGCATCTAATAATACATTAAATGAGCTTTCAAGTGGCGCTTAGTTTGTCCGTCCACAACCGTCTGCTGGGAAGTTATGCTCGAAACAAATTTCAATGATTTTAGTATATTTCATTATTCAAACAGTATAAAAAATTGCGTTGTCATGGTAACCACACCTTCAAACTCATCAATTTTAGCATAATTGAACATTTTGTTTTTGTCAATATTTTCATTCATTATATCTTACTCTAATTAACCCGATTTTCATTTCAATTATTATTAATTATTAATTAAACATTTGATTTCGAAGCCGTTTTTAATTGCAACTGCGTCTTTTGTTAGCAGCTGCTTATCATCGCCAGACAATTGTTTCTCATGCTTTTTGGGCAAACCATGAATGCTTGTAATCAATGGATCTTATGATACAAGAAGCCATTTCAGGAGATCGCAATTCATATCCTTCTTGATAGTTTTTAATCAGGTGTTATATATTCAGAGCCAAACCAACCGAAATGAATAACACCGACAAAGTGCTTGAACGTGCAGTAAATGAGACGACTTACGAATTCGGATTATATACATTTCATGTGTGGATTCGACGTTCGGAATATTTTTTACATGTGACGTATCGACTTCAAATACAGAACTGGCAAACCCGCTTAAAAGATAGAACAAAGCAGCTAAACGAAAAAAGGATATCTAGAACCGGTTCAAAATCGCAATGGGCTTGCAAGATAATAATCCACGCACTGAGAGAGCTGGTACATTCTATGATGGCAACGTAGCACGCATGTTTTTCTGTGAACGTGAACAATTTTAAAGAGATGTGTAATTTTCTGCATTATCTAATGCATATAGGGTAGGGAACGGCTTAAGCACCCCAAGAACCTATTCCAAGCACGGGGTAAACGTTAACCTACAACGCTCATATTTTGCAGTATGGTGCTCCATGTAGAGAAGCACCATACAGATCAACAGATATAATGAGATAATCTGGGATGTTCTAGGTTGTTCAAACTGTCCTGGAGTACTTAGAACTTAGAATCTACAGTTGTAACTATAGCTTTTAAATTATCCAAATTAGCGATATGTAACAATAAAGTTGATTGCATCCTTTGAAAGGTCAACCGATACTATGAGATAATTTGGGATGTTGTAGGTCAATCAAGGAGTTCAGAATTTAGGATCTACAACTGTAATGGTTGCTTTTTCAGTTATACTAATGTACGATATGTATTCAACCATTCTAATTGAGTCTTCTGGAAGGTCAACATATATAATGAGATAATCTGGGATGTTCCAGGTGATCCAAACAGTCCTGGAGCTCAGATCTTGGGATCAACAGTTGTAACGGTAGTTTCACGGCTATTCAAATTTACAATATGTATTGAACCATATTCAATGGATCTTCTGGAAGGTCCACCAACATTTTGATGAAATATGGGATGTTCTGGGGCATACCAAGCTGTTCATTAGTTCATAGATTAGGATCTACCATTGAAACTGTAGCTTTTTCAAATGTGCAAATGTACGATATGTGTTTAATAGGGTGGCTCAACATGATCATTTTTTCAGAACAGCTCTTTTTTGGATCCATTTGGGGTCCCAAACAACCGTGTAAAATTTGGGGACGATTGGCTGTAGCCCGGCTTCCCGCACTGCGTTTGAAATTTGTATGGAAATTAGTATGGGAAAACATACTTTTTTGAATTTTCATTACTAGAGACCTCAGTTTAGCATAGAACCTTTAACTAATCAGTTAAAAGTATAGTCCAGGATGTGCCTACCAACTTTGTCGAAAGAAGTTTTACGCTAAAACGTTCCTTAAAAAAGTTATAGGTGTTCAAAGATCGATGGTTCGAATTAATTGCTAAAAATGATTTGTTCTGCCAACACTGCCGGTGTATCAATGGAAGCCAGATTTCAATCCGCAATAACTTTGGCGTTTCTAGTCTTATCGATTTGGAATGTTCAGATGAACTACTCATAAACCTTTGCACAACTTTATGGGTGTATTTGGAGATGCCTCCCCCCCCCCCATGCTAACCCGCCCCCTCTCCCTCAATTCATAGTAATCGAAATACTGTTTCAAACTGAAATAACTTTAGTGTTTCGTATCTTGTCGAGTTGGTTTATTTAGATATGTTATTTAAAAACATTTACCCTATCTCATATGCCCAGTTGTTAAATGGAGGGGGCATACCAACTTCGGAGTTTCTCATCTAATGCAGTTGGTACGTTCGGATGAGCTATTCAAAAGCATTTGCTCAATTTATTTTTTGTAATTGAAGAAGAGGTACATACTGATTCCTCCCCCCTCAATGATATCGATGGAAGTAAAGTTACAGATTGAAATAATTTCTGTGTTTTTTTAACCAGTTCGTTTATTTGGAATGCTCAATTGCGTTAGCTTTACGGAGCCGATAATCATTGTCTGTGATTTAACAAGAATAACTTAATACTACGTCTAGTAGGAATGGACCAATTACTCGCGGTTTACTCGAGGTTAAGGGTAATATTTTTCAGGGAAGGATCAGGTGAGGAGCTTGGGAGGGAGTTATTCTTGTCGCATCAGAGAGTTGTCGCCAGTACTTTTGCGTTATGCAGGGTTTGCTTTTAGTGTTCGATCGACTTGGTGACCATTGGGCGAGGATAAGATTCATCGTGGTGAGGGGGGACGGGGGCAAAACAAACACAAACTACTAAAAATAAGAAGAAAAGAAGACCAGGAGAGTATACTCTTATTTTAGACATTTGGAGACGCGAGTTCCCAACGCGTCTCTTACCTAAACTTCTGTCATTCTTGCTGAAAATTAAAAAAAAATTAAAATTTCGATTTCCACCGAAAATTACCAACTTTAACGTGTTCGTAGGTACATCGAGTTTAAGATCTATTTTCTGCCATACTAAGTGCACCCCGAACTTTGCCTTTCTTTTACGAACGAGGTTGAATAACTAATGAAAAGTTTCTATCATATTTGTTTCCCACATTCATGTACCTTGCTATACTGCCGTTCTACTTATAATTGCCCCATGTTACTTTCCACAAAACAGCCAAAACTCAGATCAATTTGTCCCACGGAAAACGTGATGACATCAGGGAACATTATTAGTGGCTGAAAATCTCCTTCCAATCATATATTTCATCATGAACTATAAATAGGACATACCAGAATTCATTTAGTTCCATAAAACTACTGAAAATCTTGTCTAACGAAGCATTTCTAATAAACGTGGCACAAATTGACCTGAGTTTTGATTATTTTGTGAATAGTAACATCACATGGGACAATTATGCGTAGAAAGGCAGTATAGGTTTCTTTATATTTGATGGAGAGCAAAAAATCGCTTGGATATTATTAAAAATACAACACTGCTTCCTGACGCAAATTACGTCATACAAGGTTCAATTCCATCACCACACATTGAAACGGCATTTAAATCACTTCGGCATACAGATGCAGATAGAAAAAACGGTTTCGTTTGGAGCGCTTCTTTTGTTTTAGAGAAGAATGAATGCAAACATTCATGCTATGCGTTCATATAGGTCTGGTTTTGTAGCTATTGATCTAATCTATCATACCAAACGTATGATTGATTTGTTTGTATCGAAATCATTGACATAAGCCTATAAGACTGATCAATTTTTAAATAGCTCATCCGAATGTACCGACTCTATTAGATGAGAAACTCCGGAGATGATGGTGGAGGGAATATAGTATGCCCCCCTCCCCCACCCCCCTCTAACAATTGGCATATGAGATTGATTAAATGTTTTTGAAACAAACCAACAAACAAACCAACTCGACAAGATACGAAACACTAAAGTTATTTCAGTTTGAAACAGTATTTCCATTACTATGAATTGAGGGAGAGGGGTTGGGTTGGCATGGGGGGGGGGGGAGGCATCTCCAAATACACCCATAAAGTTGTGCAAAGGTTTATGAGTAGTTCATCTGAACATTCCAAATCGATAAGACAAGAAACGCCAAAGTTATTGCGGATTGAAATCTGGCTTCCATTGGTACACTGGCAGTGTTGGCAGAAAAAAATATTTTCGGTATTTAATTCGATCCAACAATCTTAGAAAAGCTATAACTTTTTTTAGGGACATTTTAGCGCCGCACATCTTTCGACAAAGTTGTTAGACGCATTATGGACTATATATTTAACTGATTAGTTACGTGATCCAAGCAAAAATGGGGTCTCTAGGGATGAACATGGAAAAAAGTACGTTTTCCCATACTAATTTCCATACAAATTTCAAACGCAATGCGGTAAGCCGGGTTACAACCAATCGTCCCCAAATTTTACACGGTTGTTTGGGACCCCAAATGGATCCAAAAAAGAGCTGTTCTGGCTTCATGTGGTCAAGTTTACGTTTTTTCATATAAACGGTGAGCCACCCTAGTGTTTAACTATGTTCATTGGATCTTATGAACGAGCAACCAACATTATGACATCATCTCGGATATTCTAAGTCATCCAACCTGTCCTGGAGTACTTAACACATAGTTGTGGTACGTTTTAAAACATGTTTATTGAGTTTTCTGGATGGTCAGCAGACATTTTGAGATGATCTGGGATGTTCTTTATCAGCCATACGGTTCTGAAGCTCAAAAATTAGGAGCTGAAATATTAACTGTAGGTTTTCAGGCTAAACAAATATACCATATATATTCAACCATGTTCAGTGGATCTTCTTTTAGGTCAACCGACATTATTGGATAGTCAATCGTCACAGAATATTTTTTTGGCACATTATGGATATGAATCACTCAAATTGGTTGTTGGTTATAAACTTCAAGAATGCATCTTTAAGTTGAAAAGTTCTGATTGAATATGTCGAACAAAACTGATGATTCTCGATAGGCTCTTGGTTCCGATTTGGATGAACCAATTGTAACTGTATCTTTTTTAGCTGCAAGGCAAACTTAGAATAACCAGTATTATCCCAGATTATCACATAATATCTTTTGACTTTCCAGAAGATTAAATGAACCCACCGGAAACACATTGTAACTCGCCGGTTGAGAGTTCTTGATGTGGTGCAAACAATCTGTCAACAGATACGTTTTCGGACTGAACTTGCAATTAAGACCCTGGCTACAACTAAGATCCCCGTTCTCGGAACGAAATATTTTTCGAACTTTTTGGGACACATTTTCTTTGTCCTCTTTATCAAATGTAGAATCCATTTTTTTTTGTAAACAACAAAACGCAACAAAATGCACTGAGGAAATGCCACAAGGAACGGAAATTATTGATCGCTCGAATATTGGAAGAACAGCACTAGTCGGGATTGCAAAAGCTTTGATGGAACGTATGCAATAAACAGGGGAATGTCGCTAGAAACGGACAATGGTTGAACACTAGCTGTTACAAATCCAATTATTTTTAGGAATAATTTAATTATCTTGTGATATTAAAACAACAAGCATGATAAACTTTAGCTCATGTTAACAGAACAAACCGAAATTTATTGCATGTTTCTCATTAAAGCAGTAGGTATCGATCTTCCATCTATACCAACTATCCCCTATCACTCGACAAAAAACTAAACATTGTCTCTTTTTGGTAGATGCAACATGTGACATTATTGAATTTACTTAGGTTGCATACAAATCAATATACAAACAACGCCTTGTCTCATTCCTAAATAACAATCGGATGTTGTGAAACATTAATATCTTGATTCAACTGCCATGCAATTTGTCATTAGTGTGTTGGGTATGCAACAATGATGAAGATACATTATTTTTTGTCCCAACATTGAAAAGTTAGGACAATGTCTTTATCGTTCATGCATTCGCAGGGGCCTGGCAACCCTATCCTTGTTACTAACGTTTGACAGTATGCAACATATCGCGGGCCTTATTTGAATAAGGCCCGTCTGACGTTTGTTTCTACGGGTACGAGCCCCAGTATTGTTTACAAACAATGAATCTTTTGACGTTTGGATGTTAGAGATGTTGGCTAAAGCAAAATGACTTCTCGACAGCTCCCTGTGCATTCGCGAATTTTGATTCACTGGTCCTGATAAAATCAACTCATAAAGTGTAAACAATATACATTAAACTATGTCTACGCAAAATTTCAAATTAATTTTATCCAACGGATCAAAAGTTAGAGCAATTTGAGTGAGTGAATTTTAAACTGTACACTTTATATGCAAAGACTGATGAGCAGCCCGACCAAAAGGGAACAACAAAATTAGTTCAAGTTTTGTTATTCAGTAACGCTATTTTTTTTAACAGAGGTTGTTACAATTTAGATCGCGGATGTAGTTAATATAACAGCAATAGGAACAAAAAATCCTCAAGAGGTTACCAAAATATGATATAGATATAACATATACAAAACAAACTTTGTAACTTTCTTGTTACGATGTAGCAAAATCATATCAGCTAGTGTAAGAATTAATTTATTTCCGTGGCACCATATCTTAATTTGGTATAAGTATGTTACATAATTATCCAGTCTTGAACACATTTATATCATAATCAGTTAGTCGAAAAAAGGTATGTTATAGTTTTGTTATTTTTATGTTAGACGCTTCAGGTCGGGAGCGATACACGGAAAGTGCGCTGCTTGGCTTATGACAAACAATAATAAAAAAAAAATGTCTATGCTTCTTTGAACGAAAATTGTAGAGAAATGACTCACGAAACCAAAATAAAATTTCCTCAGAAAAAAATATATCTTAATTTTTTTATCGTGCTTATAAGTACTGTCAAGGACACCCTATTAATGAGTTATCTATCGCAACGTTGGGGAACATACGGTCGAGATTCACAGGACTATTAATTCCAGTTTAAAACATGTGTTTTCTTGAAGCAGAATAAAACACTGATTTTGGATTTTGAGATAAAGTTTCTACTCAGTTATGCCTTTTGCTATTCTCATACTCCAACCTTGTCATTATGCTTGCGGAAATTTTCATATTTCGAAGGTACCACCGTGACGTTCGCAACCAATAACAAGTTTGGCCCATAGTTTGCTGGCTCAGCTCAACTTACCCTACGAATTCACTTCAATTCACTGAGCTCGGCTCGCTCTCGTAGAAAGTGAGAAGCAACTCGATCCCTCTCTGGTTCCCCCTATTCACTCGAAAGACTTCTCAGCGGCAAATGATGCTACCCCCTAATCTAGCCCGTTATCACGTTCATCATCGCGACCACCACAATCAAAGATCAGCTGCTCGGACTTTGGTTTCTTCCGAGCAAATGAAAATGAAAGTGGTTTCCGCTCGCTTCTGAGAGTCAACCTGATGATGGTCTAATGGACAGTTATATGTAGTAAGAAATCGAAAGTGTAGGGTATCTCCGATCGCATAACGGATGAACCGGTGAGCGAGTGCATGCGACTATATTTTTGGCGAGTCAGACGGGGGGAAGACCGTCCACTCGAAGGCTATGACTCCGGGTGGCCCCTGCTGGCACGATCAGTGCATCCGATTTAGTCGTATTGTCAAGGTCTCGGCATCCGGAGTGTATCGTGCTGGTTCGCGAGTGTTGTACTCACCCGGTAGGGGTAGCATCGAAGGCCTTGAGGTTTAATTTACGGTAATCCTCCCCCAGGGGACCCCGCCTGCCATAGGGAAATTTAAGTTTGTTGAATGTGGTTTCAATCCGGCTGGCGTGAAACAGTGTGATCGTATTTTGCACGCAATTTGTCATGATATCATAACAGTTGCCGAATCAAATCGGAGCTGCAATCGTATCACGACTGGTTGTGGTCATAGAAACGTTGCGAAAATTCGTATTTTTTTTCGTACTTAGCAATTTACATAATCTTAAGGAGCGCGGGCGCGCGCGACTTTGCTTAGATTTCGAACGCTGTCAATGGGTGAGAAACGGGTGAAATTTCACCCTTTGGTCGCGAGCCTAGTGAAGCGAGAAGAAACGAAACGATTTCAACGGACCACTGACTGGTGTCGAGAGGTGCTAACACTTGTTGAAGATATTTTTCGAAATAATGCTTTTGATGTGAAGAAGAAAAGCAAAAATATGCATCGTTGTGGTTAGCTGCACGGTTAACTCAATCAATGGCCGATCATTTTCGAAGGAAGTGCGAAAAACTGCCGTGCAGCGTGTGATTGAAAACATATTGTCACCAACTGCTATAGACCCCCTTGGGTGGAACTGTTGAAATTTGCTGTAAGTTTGTAACTCCCACCATCTTCCATCTTGGGGCCTACTGCGATCATGTTTACTGGCTGGAGAAGGTGACTCGAAGTTGTATTCAAACTTTACAGTTCCAGTCGCGTCGTGGATTGTGTCGGAAGCCGTTTGGAGGTAAATGACAACAGCTGAAAGTGTTTTCGAGTGTAGGAAAACGAATGAACCAGACCAGTTTTGTGAAAGGCAGATAAGAAAGGAAGCATTTGTGTATATTCAGATGAAGCTGAGGCTCGCTGACCTAATTAGTGAAAGGTGGAAACCTGTGGGGCTACGGTAGTGAAGTGCGTTTTGTATTCGACCGGCCAGCTCTTTCGTTGGATTTCGAGATTCTCTTCGAGGTGAGAAGCGAAGAGGATGAAGATTTTGTAAAAGACGCGCTGAGGTGATAATTTTGCTGATATCCGGAGAATTCAACCGTGGTGGGGAGTTTGTTTGGATTTTAGATATCTTGTTTCGTTTGTGTTTAGTTTTATGTTTTGGTGACGATGGGGGAAAGCAATTTTCAACTGAAAATATTGTCACAAAAAAATTAGCGTCCGCTCTTGAGTTTCGACAATGATCCACCTATTGACAACGTTAACCTGTATAAATGAGGTTCCTTATGGTTACAAATCAACGATAAAAGCTAATAAATGGTTTTGTTTAACACCGATTAGACCTGTCCAGGATTTTCTCGATACTCAGTGGTTGAAAATAGATTTATGTTGCTATTATTTTGGTTAATGCTATTGTTTTTTATGTTGAGTTAGATAAATGTCATCTGTAAAGATAGTTATCAGATTGTCTTATACATAGAAAAAAAAGAAACATATAATTTTCTGCGTTATCCAATGCACATAAGAGGCTATACATAAACCACGAAGACTTTTCTAAGGGGAGGGGGATTTAACCAAAGTCTACGCTCCATACAAAATTTCAAAAAAATGTATAGAGAAAAGTCTACGAGGGGGAGGGGGGAGGGTCTGAGATTTACAAAAATGAGTCTACGTGGTTTATGAACAGGCCCTAAAGGGAATGCTAGATTTGTCAGAAAATAATGAGATATTTCATGTAATTTTTTTTGCCATATAACGCCTGAATCTAGCCTGTTGTATGAAAGATGTAAACATTGTTGTATGACGCATGAAAGGTTGCAAACAATTTCGTTGTTAACGCCTCGTTGTTAACGCCTCGTTGTTAACGCCTGACTTGAAATTAAATGAGGGGAAAATTTACGCGCTTGTAAAAAATAATTATTTTTTTCTGTGTAGTGATGGACCGACCAAATTGCATCCACCGATTTACATGCAAAATAAAAAAGTTTTGAACGCAATGATGCATTTTTCTGGTTCGTTATGAAAGGATACGAGGGTACTGAACTGATGCAAAAATTAGCCCCAAATGCTGAAAATCTAGGGTCCTGAAAATCGCTTCCGTATTACTCTCTCAATATTCAAGCTTATTTAAATGAAAACATTTAACATGACAATTTCTATAAAAAATCAAAGTTTTTGTTCTGTGTATACGTTTTTTTTTCCAAATTCCCCTAGTTTTTCCTATTTTTAAATTTTCTATTTTTATAAGAGTTTCCTCTTAAAACATTTTCTCAAATTGTTTTATTTTTCAAAAACACTTCAGATGA
The DNA here is from genome assembly GCA_034211315.2 of Aedes japonicus. NCBI lineage: Eukaryota > Metazoa > Arthropoda > Insecta > Diptera > Culicidae > Aedes > Aedes japonicus. The sequence continues at coordinate 43,793 of JASCZW010000923.1, forward strand.
AATAGTTACTAATTAATGATCTCCTTCCTTGATCAAGCAACGATTAATTCAGTAACAGTGCATTGCATTGTTTTGTAAAGTTTGTGAAATCTTGAAGCTGACTTTAGTCAGGAGACAAGTTGTCAGCTTGTACGTTGCATAATAAATTCTATGGAAAATGCTTTTGCTGTTACAGTTGGCTGTGTCGATTTAAGAAAACATCGAATTTACAAATAAACTTTGGAAATTATTGTTATTCATTCAATATTCATAAAACCATCCCTGGAAAGATTCAGTTTTTTTTTCAAAAATAGTTTAGAATGACGGCTATAGACTAGAATTTTCGTATGGGATTTTTACTTATTTTCTACTTTTTTGGTATGGGGAAAGTAGTATCGCAGACAGACGTTTAAGCTCGAACAAAACGATTCAAATTTGTTGTGTACAATTTCAAATCTAATCACGTATACTTCAAAATCATCTTGCACAGTAGCGCCGCCTAGTCAACTTACTTCTACTTGAAATCTGACAAATTGACTGGCCACCCCACTTTTCCTTACCAATAATAACAAATCTGTGGCGCCATCTGTTAGGTAATGGCTACTAGATAGCTTGAGGGAAGCCATGTTTTTACACTGGTAAATGAGATGAAGTCAAACGTCTGTCTGCGAAAATATTTTCTGTTTTGATATAAAAAACTACTTTAAAGTTGCGCTACAATAATAAGCACCTTGAAAACACGTGGCATTTTGCATGAGTTTATAATAAAAAAATTATTTAATTTTGAAGTACTGCTTTTGTTGTATAATATCACACTTATCAAAGTGGCACCACTGTCTAAAAGTGGGTGATGGCATCTGGCTACAGTAATTTCACCCATCGGGATGGACGCAGAGGTAGCTAATGAAATCGATGTTATTTGAATGTATAATATTCTTGTGATTTTCACAACTTTTAGATGCATGGTGTCTTGAGGAAATTGTACAAGCTGCCTCTCTTGTACAAGCTGTACCTCGGGAACCTAGCCAACTAGGAAGATGCCGTTTTCGACAAAGTTTTAGAGGTGGTCATCTAAAGGCCATGAGTCGATGTTTGACTTCATTTTGGAATCTAAGATGGTGGCTTTCGGTCTAGAAAAAACTGAGAGTAACTGTCAAAAACACTGAAAATTTATGATTTTGGTTCCGAAACGGTTTTATCGATGACTGACGCCATTTTTAATCCCAACATTATGGCTTTCGGTCTAGGAAAAACCCTGAAAATTGATATCATTGGGTCCGAAGCAGGCGGGAAATCGATGTCTAACGCCATTTTGGAAATCAAGATAGTGGTTTATTATGCATAAAAAGTGAGAAATACTGTCTAATACCCTGCAATCAGCAATCTGTTTTTTTTTCAAGACATTCTTCCTACCTCAACGAGAGCTACTATCTCTTGTTTATATTCACCACCGTGCTTGCATGCGGGTAGCACATGTGAGTGGAAAAAATGGGTTTTATTCACAGAGGCGAATGCAGATGAATTCCCTGACGCATGTGCCCCTATGAGCTCACTGGCGTGGGCTCTTCTTCTAATATACAGCAGGGATTGCAAATTCGCTTTGACGCTACATAACAAACGAAGAAAGAAGAATGTTTCTTCCAGCTTCCTTTTTTCGGAAATTTTCAACAACTCCGACGACGTTTTCACTATCAATCGCACCAGCGAATCACAGAAAGAGCACTGGCGCACAAGTGTACGCGGCGGCGATTGCAGGCGAGAGTACGTGGGCGAAGACAGATGAGAGCACGTCAGAGCGGTCGTTTAAAAGAGAGAGTGATTCACTCACTCCAAGACATCCCATCACAGGCGCACACTTTCGCTCCGTCTATTTACCACTGAATAAAAGCGCACTTTGCTTTATCTGCGGTGAGTTATGGTTGTATCCACTGTGAAGGTACAAATCTCACGCGCAGGCGTAACAGTCTTCTCTGCCTGCATTATCGATATTTTTGGATTAGACACTGCCACTTTGGGCTGGAAATCGATGTTCTACGCCATTTTGAAATCCAAGATGATGGTTTTTGTTAGGGAAGGTCCATTAATTATGTCACGCAGTAAGGGGGGAGGGGGGGTTTGGTAAAACGTGACGATTCATACAAAAAAATTTGAAGGTCCATACAAAAAACGTGACAAGGGGGGGGGGGGGGGGTTTGTAAAAAGTCAATTTTTGCGTGACGTAATTAATGGACGTTCCAAAGTAAAAAGTGAGAAATACTGTCAAGTACCCTGCGATATCGATATTTTACAGAAACGGTATAGAATGGCTGGAAACCGATGTTTGAAGTCATTTTGGTTTTCAATATGGCTGCTTTTGTTGCCGGAAAATGTGGAAAGTAGTGTTCAATACCCTGTCATACAGGTCATTCCTGAACGCAGACGGCGAATGGATGCCAGAAATCAATTACCCTCAATCAATCGTCAAAATGACTGCTTAAGCTACGCATAGAGTGGGATATACTGCCGAAATCCTGCAATAAGGATACTTTTGAATCAAGAATGGTGCATAAAGACTGCAAATTGATGTATTTCACAATTTTCAATTTAAAATGGTGCTTTATGTAGCGGTAAAACTGAGAAATACTGTCAAATATCCTGCAATATGGATACTTTTGGATCTGGAATGGCGTATAAAGGCTGGAAATGTATTGAGATCGTCAATTGGGAATCCAATATTATGGCTTTTGTTTCATAAAACAAAGAAGTCAGTTAAATACCCTTCAATACAGATATTTTGGGAAAATCGTACACAGAAAAAAATAATTACTTTTAACGAGCGCGTAACATTTCCTCTCGTTTAATACTAAGCCAAAGGAGGCGTAAACAACGCAATTGGTTGTAGTCTTTGATGCACCATACACCAATGTTTGCAATCTTCCATACAACAGGCTTGATTCAGGCGTTACCTGACTAAAATTTACATTAAATATCCCATGATTTTCTGCCAAATCCAGCATTCTCTTTATGTGCTCTAGATACCGCAGAAAATTCAATGTTTCTTTTTATCTGTGTATATAGAGTGAAAATGAACGTCCGATGCAATTTTAAAATCCAATATAGTGCCAGAAAAAGTGGGACGTACTTTAAAAGAAACCATACAGTAGATAGTTTGGATCACGAGCTGCGTTTGTACACAGATAGGAAGAAACATTTAATATTCTTCGTTATCTAATGCACATGAAGGGCAGAAAATAATGGGATATATCATGAAAATTTAGGCCACATAACGCCTAAATCTAGCCTGTTGTGTGGAAGACTGCGAAAATTGTTGTATTCTTATTTATGTATTTTTTTTATTCTGACATATGGTTTCTCAACATTCATAAAAGATTTATTATGTGTATTTCATTCATAAGCAAGGTCTCGATATTTTCCTCTGACGTTCTTCATAAGATTCTGATTAAGGACGCTCTTGTTCAATCTACACACTTAGATTTTTTTACAGAAATCTGTAAATTTTTACCGAATTCTCAACAGCTGAACGTTCGGTAAACCGATTTTACGGATTTCGGTGAAATTTTACAGATATCTGTAAAAAATTTACCGGATTTTGGTAAAATTTTACCGGAATCCATAAAATCGGATTACCGAACGTTCAGCTGTTGAGCATTCGGTAAAACTTTACAGATTTCTGTAAAATAATCTGAGTGTGTAATTTGAACTTTTCCACGGTATCACAAAAAAATGAGTAATTTTTTCATACTGCATACAAAATTATTTGCAATCTTGCATACAACAGACCTGATTTCAGCGATATCTGATTGAAGATTACATGCAATATCCCATTAATATCATTAACATATGCCAAATCTAGCATTCCCTTTATGTGCATTAATAACGCAGAAAATTAATTGTTTCTTTCAAACTGTTCAGCTGGTTGAACATTTTTGCGAAGATTACTCTTGACCAGACTCAAAAATTGTCTGATGGAGCGAATCTTAGGGCAACTTTGAAGATTCATGTGCTTAGGTACAAAAATCGTGTTTTCCGTTTGTAGCAATCCATGGTAAACTTAGCGTAGAGACACGAAGCGAGGTCAGCCCAAAATATTGCAGTATTGTCATGTTGACTAATCAGTAGCAACCGGTATTTCTAGGGACTTTTTCATGACGGTGAATCTTACATTGAGAGACTCTCTTTGATTACCATCTCTTTCATTATATTCCAGTCACCTTTACGCTTTTCATTCTATTATTTGTAGAGTATACCAGCGAGCACTGTTCTGTTTTGATCTGTACCAAAGAATCCCTCAAAAGTTTTACAAGAAAGCGAGACGGCAGAGAATCTCTCATTGTTAGATTCGCCCTATTGAAAAAAGTTCTTAAATTTCTTCAAGCATTTATCTGCATTCATTGCTCCCAATTACCTGCCAGACTATCACCTTTTGACTAATTTTTCAGTGAAAGCTGAGCTGTCCACCATGTCAACATCATCATTTTCATAGATCGTGTAATATTGCGATCCCAGGAATGCTTTATAGTCAGGGTTCGAAGAAATTTCACCGTCATTCTTGATGCAGTACTTACCTTACCAATCAGACTAAGGCAGGCGTGGCCTCTGCTGTACACAGAAGTTGTCTCCATTCTATTCGGTCCATGACTGTCACTCGCCAGCCTCGCTGTCTGCGGGGGGTCCGAAGGTCGCCTTCTACTTGATCGATCCACCTTGCTCGTTGCGCGCCTCTTCTTCTTGTACCTGTCGGTTCGTTTTCGAGAACCATTTTCACAGGGCTGTCGTCCGACATTCTTACGACATGCCCAGCCCATCGTAGTCGACCGATTTTTACGATGTGTACGATGGGAGGTTCTCCCAGCAACTGGTGCAATTCGTGGTTCATTCGCCTTAATAAAATAGTTGGACAGACTTCCTGAAGATCGTGCCACTCGTGCCTATCCCAGCTGTTCGAATCACACCCTCCAGTGCAATGTTAAACAACAAACACGACAATCCATTACCTTGCCGTAACCCTCTCCGAGATTCGAAGGGACTCGAGAGCGTCCCTGATACTCGGACGACACACATCACTCGATCCATCGTTGCTTTGATCAACCGCGTCAGTTTTTCCCGAAATCCATATTCGTGCATGATTTGCCATAGCTGGTCTGACATCTGTGGTACATCTGCCATCATATTCCGTACGGTATCCTCAGATACGCCTGCTGCACAGTGGGACGAAATAAAAAAAAAAGTGGGACATGGGTATTTGCGGCGAAACTATTAGATGTGACCCATTGATGCCTCTACAATGTTTCTACATTTTTTGAGTACTTTATTTTCATGTTAATAAATTTGATTTCAGGGGTGTAAACACCTAGATAAAAAATTTACTTTTTTATTTCTAGTTCAAATCGATAACCATGTATGAAAACATTGTAGAATAAGTCATTTTATGAAACTTTGTAGTAGACAATAATTTTCTATCTAACTCTCTATGAAATAGGAATGAGAAATGTAATATCCTCTTAGAACTTGTTTTTTATCATAACTTTTTTATTTGGATTTGACAATTTTTTTAATGTTCAACATAGTTTTAGGTATTTTAAAGATACACTTTTTTGTAGCAGACAACTAATCATTATCTCTACATTAAAAGGAATTACGTCGGTTTAATGAATGTTTTGAGTTATCTTCGAGGATGTGTAGATTACAGGTTAGCAGATATTAGCAGCTAAACTTAATGTTAATTTATTTAACAACCATTTGCTGTCTTCTTAGTTTTGACGAGTTTCCGCTTCACTAGAGCCCAGTACTTCTCTATTGAGCGAAGTTCAGGACAGTTTGGTGGATTGGCTTTTTTGGCAATTTGCGTGCAACGACTGAAACAACCTGCTTCTTCAAAAGGCCGACAAGGTTTTATTTCAACTGAGGAAGATTTCAAATCTGTCCTTTTCAGAATGACCAATTTCATTTTGAGAGAGTTCGTTTGAGTCGAATTTACTTACATTAGTTTTCAAGCTCTTACCAATTGACAAATAGCGGTGGCTTAAACCATTTTAGTAATCTCTTCTTTGCATACCTTTAGCATAATGCCGTCACGAAAAATTCAAACAGCGGACGCCAATTATTGGAACATTTCTTGACTGATTTGTTTTTGAGCTTTTCGTTCTCAACAACTAGAGGTCTTTGTGGTTGCCATTTTATTTACTCCAGTATTTAAAATCCTACAAATACAACATGACAATAATTCGCAAACAAATTCATCAATCGGTTTTGGATAATTTTAAAGAATGTTGCGTTACGGCAAATATCAAGATATTTCCTATCACGAACAACGTTTTGTTTCTAGACCATGATAATCCGAAGGAACATTTGCTTCACATTCCAATGAGTACTGTTATTAATAGTTATTCTGTTGTGTTAACGGTTCACGTTGGATAGGGTTTTACTTCTAAGAAAATATAAGTTTTGAAAAATTGTGAAAGTGACAACAAGCACGATGCCGTATCGTTTTGATGCCAACAGTATGCGCAAATTTCGGCAGCGCATTAAAATCGAACATACAGAAAATCCTCCGAAACGACCATGTACCGATGTGGAGCTTGTGGTTATCGGGATGCTGAAGTTGAACTTTCAATTCAAAACTGTATCATCATTTAAAGCTTTCTAAAGAGTGTACAATAAAATTTTCTTACAAACAGCTGATTCAACGATCGATTAGTACTACATCCACACTATTTTAATCAGATGGTAAGGGTAAGGGTTGAATGAAAATTTGAAAATAACAACAACACTGAAGAATCTGTAACGCGAAAAGGATAATGGTCGTTGGGCGTTCGATCATATCAACACCAGCCGTTGCCCTTTCATCGTACCAACATTCAATCTAAACGTCCATTTCCACAACTGCCAAATAAGTTCTTTGAAGCGAATCATAAAATGTTCTACATACTTACCCACTTACTTATGCGGACCCAAAATCCCAATAGAACAGTAGGTACCTGCGTTGCATTGTTCCGCTACGAAACTAAGGAAGTTAATCAAACGGTTCAACGTTGTCTACGTCAACCGATCGTGTATTATACACAACCCCACTGAGTTTTTTTTATCATAGATTTGTTCTGAAAAAAGTTCTTCTATTACTTCTGTAATATTATTTTAGGTATATTCCTATAACACAATTTCAAGTATTCCTCATTTTTATTAAATATAAGTTAAATAATCTGCAGATTGTGAAGTCAATAATCCGTACACTGAGCGAACAAATCGAGAGGAATTCATTCGAATATCGTATGGAAATTTGCCCCAAGATATTATTGCAAATTTCATACGATTCTCTAATGGAAAGAAGTTCGTAGGACAAGCGTATGAAAATTTTCCTCATAGCTCTACCATTTCGATTAATGACTTGGAAAATTAGATTTGGCATGCTGTTTACTAAATTCAGTGAAACAAACTTCTCGATTTTCTCCCATTCTCTCGTAATAAAGCTTGCTTCAGATAGAATTGGAACAAAAACAATTGCCTGTACTTCAGTTATTTATTATTGAATTCAAGATATTTTTTTATACAAATGTAGCGTTTTCTTCATACTTTTAAGAAAAAATACGGATAAAATTATTCGTCACGGTTTCGAAGGAATTCTCGAATTTTTCCTGTAACACGGCTCATTAGGCGGCGCACACCTTCTTCGTCCATCGTTTTAGCTATCTTATTCCACCAGGTCTTCATCTGATTGATGTCTTTGACAACCTTTCCCTTTGCCTTGAGTCTCCTCTTCATGATTGCCCAGTATTTCTCAATAGGGCGGAACTGGGGGCAGTTGGGTGGGTTAAGGTTTTTCGGAACAACCTGGACCCCTTTCTCTGCATACCATTCTTGAACGACTATGCTGTAATGACAGCTTGCCAAATCTGGCCAAAACATTACGGGATGGTCGTGGGATCGAATGAACGGCAAAATTCGTTTTTGGAGACACTCTTTTTGGTATAGTTCCGACGTCATTGTTTTATTTGTAACAAAAACTTTCGTTTTTTTGCCACAGCTGCAAATGCCCTGCCAAATCATGAATTTTCGTGCAAATTTGTCGGCAAAAAAAAATTAAATTTGGCTGGAACATCCCTCCGAGCCGTTGCCAAGTAAAATTGTTGACCTGGGATTTGCCCGAAGTCAGCCTTGACATAGGTTTCATCGTCCATCAGAAGACACCCGTCGAACTTGGTCAGCACCTGGTCGTATAGCTTTTGAGGACGGATTTTGGCCACACTATTCTGTGTTATGGTCCGATTTGGCTGTTTGCTAGCTCGATACGACTTGATTCCTTCCCGGAGTCGAGTTCTCCTCACGGGACTATGGGCAGCACCGAATGTTCTGGCCAAATCACGGTCCGACAGATTGGGATTCCTCTTAATCGTCTTCAAAATCTTACCACGCAGTTTCCGGTCGACAGTTCCACTCCGACGATTGGCTTGAGGCTTTCAAATCGTCGTCAATGTTTCCTTATACCATTTGATAACGCGCCATACGGTATTTCTGGGCAATTTCAGCTGTTTAGGCTTCCATGTTGATTGTTTACAAAGTACAGTCGATTTGCGGAATGTCAAAAATACATACGTGAAGCTGACAAAATTCCCGACACGTGGGTGCCAAGAACTCCAAATCCGTCCACCAGAAGCGCCACAATATGAGCAAAAGTTTGTTCCAATTCTATATGAAGCAAGCCTTAGCAGACTTCAGCTTAACTACAGTGTCAAAAGCCTGCCCACACCATGCACGAGCCACCCCCAGAGTTACGAGTTGTAAAATATTGTTCCTTCTTCTTTAAATCACGCTAGTATTCATTGAAACCTACCAGGTTCTACTGCCGGTTCATTTCAGCTATTGCAAAACTTAATCTTTTTTCAATTTGAGAAGCAGTAAGGTTATGGAGGTGGCTGGGTTCGATTCCCGGTCTGGTCTAAGATTTTATTGTTAAGGAAAATTCCTCGACTTCCTGGGCATATGGTTTGATTGCCTTGCCATACAATCATACTGATGCAAAAATGGTACCTGGCATCGAAAACTCTTGATTAATAACTGTGAAAGTACTTTGACCACTATGTTGAGAGCAACCAATAAGCAAATTTGTGAATGCAATAAGCTTGAAATGCTATATAAGAAGAAGAATCAGTCAGAATACACCAAATTCCTTGTATAATAACGCTTGGAAAAATTCTGGACTGGGAGGGTTAACAAGTGCATCCATGGCGACTGAAAATTAGGGATAATCGATAAACACTCAAGTATATCAAGGCTCAAGGCTGATAATAAGGGCCGAAATAAAAGAGCTAAGCTGACATTAGAGCCTGTTATCTTACACCAATTTTCGGACGAAAATTCCGTGCGAATATGCAGAGTTTGATTTTAACAGAGTAACACAGATCATGGAAATCAAATTTTCCTAGCTCCCCAATCACATCACTGATGTTCAAAAATCCAATTCCGATGCAATTGAATCCCTGCCGTGATTTTAAAAGCTACGTGCAGTAGTAACCTATGAAGCTGTGAATCAAATATTGACCTTTCTGCAACGGACTACCTGGTGAATCAACACAGACCTCGCCGGCAAACGATTGTTGTCTGCCTTGACTGAAATTAGCGGACTTTTTTTTTCGCTGCGACATTTATGGTGATCCCAAAATTTCCAAACACCCACCTCAGGTTTCATTCAGAGTCCGCTGCTTTCCGAAAGAGTTGTATTTTGGGATGTTATAAAAGTGGAGATCCTTTCACATCGCTTCAAAATACAAGATTTAGTGACCATTGCCATCGACACACTCTCAATCTGATTTGAATGTATAATTTTCTTGGATTTCCCCTCCTATGCTTTAATAAAGACGATTCCATAATCATTCAGTGATGTTCCATTCAGTGTCAATCACGGGAACTGACATCCGTTCGAGGGAAGAGATGGAACACAGAAGGTGTAATTTGAACGCACTTCCGTGTAGGAGAAATAGTCACATGGTCTGTCGCAATTACATGAATGCAGTGGAACTTATGGCCAACGGCACATCAAAAGCTCTGCTTCATATCCATTCGCTACTTGCACGGTGGAATTACGTTGCGACGTTATATTTCCGAGGAGGAAGGGGTTGTTGGTTTAAAGTTTGTCACGAACCATTTGGTACGTATTTTCAGAGAGTCTGATGCTTATCGAAAATTAACAGAAATCAAATCTAGTCTCCCACACTTCCACCATCATTATCGCGTTAGTGATCTTTCATCATTTTCCACCAACTATCAGCTGATTAGTTGTATCTTTTCAAATCGCTTTTGAACACTCACACACAAACCGGACCACAGGCAGAATGCGGTGCGGAAGTTACCGCATTCGTATGGCCATTTTCCAAGTCTAACTTCTTCAATTATGTGGCACTTAACTTGGCCCCTCCGCTACTGGAATTTGTCAAGCTCTTATGTTATCGTGTAGAGCTGCTATCTTGTTGAAGTTGCCTAGCTGTCTTGCTCTCGACTCGAGACGAGCTCCATCGTAGACGGATCGGAGCGTTGTTTTTCTTTCTCACTACCTTTTCTCTTCTCTGCATCTCATAGGACCCTTGGAGACCTTAGTGGCTACAAAAGTTATACGAGCGGAGATTGCACTGATGATAACTGAAAGTGAAAGAGTTGCCGAACAAGAAAAAAAATAAAACATGTGGTAGTTAAATGTTGTATAATTTTCAAGGTAAGGCCCGCTGCAGAAGTCCGCACCACGATCGAAGTGTGTTTGGAACAGAAGAAGAAAGTGAAATGAAGAGATTATGAGAGTACGAACACGATTGAAACATCAGCTTGGATGCCAACATAGTTGAAGAACACAAACAAAAACAACAACCTCCGATCGTAAACCGTAAAATAGCCAAGCTTGGCGTGATCGAGTAGACTCACGTCATCCCACTAGGAAGCTGAAGTTCAAGACTATTGCGAACAGTGAATCAAGCAAAGGAAACAAGTGAATAATTGAAACAAACAAACAAACAAACCACCGAAAAAAAAACGGCACTAAAAATGAAGTTCAATTGCATGGCTGTGATAGTGACCGTGGCCATTCTGCTGCCGGTGGCGGTCCGGAGATGTCGAGCAGCGGCCTGGTACAGCAATCAGACTGATCTGGATCACCGAGGCGGGCGGTTTTTGTTCGACGCACTCTTCGGCATTGATACTGCCGGCTTTTCGCTGGATGACGACGCATCGGATATACCCAACGAGGTCAAGAGCTGTGATTGTGGTGAGTTGATATGGACTGTTTTCCTAGATTTGTTGATATGCGTTATGAGTAGTTTTTTTTTGGTAACAAATAAACGTTGAAACATGTTTTGAGAGCTTCACTCAATTGCATCACTAGACTTAAACAAGTGGATATTAAAAACGAATTTTTATGAACTACATTTTCCCACCGTCGTGTACCAATTTTGCGTTTTTGTTTGTTAATAATTATTTCTTCTTTGTGCCTCTATCGATTACAAGTAACAATACTATTAAAACTTGAAAGTGTTGTTATATTTAGAGAGCACCAAACTTCTCATGAGGATGGTATCTTTGTATGCATAAAAAATGACTGATTCCAATTGAACAAATTTTACTGTTAGATGGAGGTCGGTAGGTTCTTCCGTTCTTTCGTGGCCTTGGCGATCAGCTGCTCCTTCGTTTTAGCCATTGAATTATTGGAATAGAACCTCAACGCTCATTTTTTTTCTATTGGTCGCACCTGGGGGACATAGTTGAGGAAGGGTTGGTGGTCCATTTCCTCCAGTGATCTCTTGGCATAGTGATCCGGCCAAAAGACCACATCTTTTTTCGCGTGATACTTTTCGATGCAGGTGGAATATTCTAGCAGGCACACATTGTACTATATATATCTCCGTTCACCCCAATTCCGGGAGGAAACAGTGGTTTGGACTTTACTTACTCGTTGGTCGTCAGCAACCGAAGGACCTTCTTCGGGAACTGGGTTTGGGAGATATATTTGACAACAACGCCGTCCCGTGCGAATTATTGCCGTTGCCGTCAAGTAGGTCTCATCATCCACGGACATACGGACCACGATGTCGCGCTTCACTGGATTGATATTTTCCACCAGTACCTTCAGGAGCTCCTTCTATATGACGCTTCCACATTGTAAAGTCTTGTCCAAGAATTTCTTCACTGTTCGGCCGTTTCCACCAATCTCTCGGCCCAAGGCGCGGAACGATGAGGCCACCTTGCCTTCTGGCTGCCTCTTCAGATATCACCCATTATACTCTGATTTATTTTACTATTGTCCTGGCCAGTAATGGCACCGCTCGCATCGAGTGAACAGCTTCATTTCGTGAATCGTGCCTTGGTTTATTTCTATCTCGGGAACAATCGCACTTAAAAAAATGCATTTGAGGGGATGTGAATGTGTATTGCACTTCACAGATAACTTCTGAGAATTCGGAAATAAGTTACGAAATTTGGAAAGAGATGCAATAATTATATACTCGGCCTTCAAAGAGAATTTATAGGTTACAAGCGACTCATAAAAAAAATTCTCATGAAAATACATTACCATAAAATAAATAAAGGGCGGACACAAACTTATTGCTACACTTATATCTGGACACAAATTAGCTAAATTTAGCATAGTTGCTCTTTGAAGTGTATTGTCTACATCCTGTGAAAAGCGAAGTAGTGTGGTTAGCTATGACCAAAATAGAAGTGAGATAAGTGGACACTTGTGAAAATTTGTTGTAAAGGGTGTCCACAGTTAAATCGCATCACTTTAAGCTCGTTCACAAAAACAAGTCTTTCAACCAATTGTCATGAAATATTCAGGAAATAAAATAAAATGTAAAATCTTGGTTAAGGTATTTAAAATTCACTGTATTTCTATACCAAATTCAAAAGCCCAAACTTTGTTCTTAATAACACGCATAAAATTTTGTACAACATTAGAACCGACATTTTTTTCCGCTTTCAACCATGACTTCAACATTTCCTGTTCTGTAGTGACAAGTTTAGGACGCTTACAAAGTTCGTGCTTCATTATAGCCTAATTTTTTTTTTCAATTGGCCGCAACTCTGGAGAGTTGCCTCATCTTGTACCACTCCAGAAAATCCTTGGAGTAGTGACAAGAGTCTAAGTCCGGCCAAAAAATTGTTGCAACGTTGTGTGTTTTGAGAAACGAAAGCAGTCGTTTTTTCAGCCATTCATTTATGTATACTTGACCATTTACAGTTGAAGTTGTCACGAAAGGCCTGCTTCGTTTAGCATACGAGCAAATTCCCTGCCAAATCATGAATTTCTTGGGGAATTTTCACACTTGCTGTTTCCTGAGAGACTCTGGAACATTGAACTTGTTTTTTGCAGTTACATACTGGTTGCCGGGAATTTGTTTAAAGTCCGCTTTTACATGTGTTTCATCGTCCATAATGCAGCAGTGTGGTTTCGTCAATTGTCAATTGTTTGGAAAACTTTAACATCTTCTGCTCTATAATGTCCTCAAGGACATCGAATTAATGAATGATGAGGGACTGTTCATAAACCACGTAGACCGAAATTTGGCCCTTTCGAACCTCCCATCTTCCCCCATCGTAGACTTTCGTAGACTTTTTCCAACCCCCCCTTAAAGTCTACGTAGACTTTATCAAATTCATTTTTTTTTAAATTTATGGACAATGTTCTACAATATGTGGTTGTGTTCAGTTATTCATTTTTATTTTGTTTCATAAAAATTTGGCATAAATAAAAAATAACAACATTTAATTATACAAATGCTAAAAATGCCTACACCATGGCTGCTTGAACCAATAATTAAAGTTCTTCAGCGGAAGTTCCCTAGTAGCACACATGTTGCCATTAAGTTGAGAAGACATATCTGTGCTTTAGTTAATCATAACCAAGATGCTGCAACTAATTATGATCGTGGTGTTCTACTAGGGTTCTGATGGATTTTTTTCTTGGATGTAAAGACGAATGATTTTGACAAAACGTGATTCTATCCGTAGAACTTCCGTAGCTCCGTTCTCGTCGACCTCACAAAGAATTTCTTCCTGGTGTTGCTACAGAATCTTGAGTGGCCTTATTTTCTCCGAAGAAATATCTGCCTTGTGGATGCTTTTTCGTTGATCTGCGTTCACGTCTGTCGCAAAATGGAATCCACAATAAAAGCATATGCGGCTATTTTTGTTTTAACTTTAGACATCAAGTTCAGTTTATCTTCTTTGAAAGTTTTCCAAAGCAAGTTGACGTCTTCCGATACCTCCTAATGTATTTTCTACTCTGTCTCACATGCGTTAAGACCCTCTACTAAATGTTTGTCAAATGGGAGCAAGTTAACTATCAAATATCATCTCATTCACGTATAAATGATAATACTCAATGCCCTACCCAGACAACCAAAATGCACGTATGTTGAAAGCTATCTTTATGATATACAAACAGATATGTAAGTAAACCAATCGTATAGAATGCAAAAAATATGGCTTATACGTGCAAAAGTGGAAGCCATATACGTGCAAACTCCATTCTTTTTTTTTACGAGTTGATTTGATATCGTTTACGATTGAATTTGTAATAACAATTTCGGTAATAAGCTTTGTTATGTTTATCCGATTTAGTTTGTAACGCAGTACGATGAATAAATGACACATCGTATATAAGTCGAAAATTTGCACTCCTTACGATTTAACTTAAACATAACACGGTAAAGGCCACAATTAATTGCGATATTGACTTAGGAATATACGATACTATTTGAATACTGTTATACGACTTGGTGTTGTCTGGGTAGTAGCACACTTGTTGCAAATAAGTCTATGGAACTGATGTGTAACTCTATTAAGTCACAATCAAGTTTCTGAAACCAATTATAAGAGATGTGTTGTGAGGGCGACCCCGGCTTAGTGGTTAACATCCATACCTCTCACGCCAAAGTCACGAGTTCGAATCTCACCCATGGACAAGTTACGAAAATACCTAAAAGGGGTTTGAGCGACTTCGATGGGAGATGAACCAACCGTTGTTGTAAAACACGGATAGAGAAACACAACCAACACGCTCAAATTACTGTCTCTTGAAAAGATAATTAGAAACAGTAATTTTAGCGTGTAGCATTAAACCCCGTTCACATTGCAACCTACATAACGATCTTGATATCAAATGCCACGCAAATTATTTTTGGTGAAAACTTAAGCCTGTCAACGTTAGTTTCAGACACTTTTATTTCTGTGTATATTTTGAATTATTTCACGGATCGCTGAAAAGTTTCACTTATGTGACAGCTGAAACTCTCCAATTTATTTCGTGGTACAACACACTCTCGCGTCACTTTACTCAATTTTTTAGTACAATTGTATGCTATCTCTTTTTCTCTTACGGAAATGTTACTCAATTTTCGTAAAAAGTGGATCTACTCAAAAATTGAGTTACATTCAGTAAAATGGCGTCGAATCAAGTGGACACGCATTGTTTGCGAACGGCAGCGAAGCACAAATTTATCGGTACGCGATCCTGCCAAGAAACTCCAGTCTGTTTTGTCACTATGCGAAATCCGTCCTGAAATGGTATAGGGTACGTGCCAAAAACAGCCAATCCATCAAACTGTCCAGAACTTCGCCCAATAGAGAAGTACTGGGCTCTAGTTAAGCAGAAACTCTTCCAAACTAAGAAGAAAGAAAATGGCACCGACGATTTCAAGAGAATATGGAGAATCGTCACGCCGGGCGTTTCCGAGGATACCGTCCGGAACCTGATCGCGGGTGTACCACAGAAAGTTCGAGAATTTACCAGAAAAAAAGGATTAACATCTTAATCAACTGTTTCTTAAGGAGATATAAATCTATTATTGTGAAATAAACAATCGGTATTTTTGAATAATGTGTAAATTTTGTTTTGCTACTATTATTTTGGTATCCGAAATTTAACGTAGACAGTCTTTAGATGTATAGATGCTAGTATGAAGATAGTCTATTTCACGTTATAAAGGTTGTAGTGTGAACGGGATGTTATGCTCCATTATTTAATTAGCTGCTATATTATACTGATTTGATATATTGCTTCAATTTTAACAAAGTTCAGGGCTCGAAACTGTGTGCATCTCTGAGCAAACTTCTTGAAACTGGAACATGTTAGCGTTAAAGCTCAATCCAGGACTAAAATAGCCAAGATTCATAGAATAAATAAATTAAATATAGAACGCAACCAGTAAAATCCACAATCTGTATGTTTAATCGTATCATTAATATGTTGAAAATAAACATAATATGATTTTAATTTCAAACATCGATGTTACTTCCCACGTAAAACACTACGACCTTTATTAGTTGTAGTAACTTGATTATGACATAGCAAGTCATATTTATGATATCTCAACCGAATGGCAACCAGTGTGCTACTAGGGTTGGTTTTAAACATAGAATATGTTAGAAAGAAAGCAAGTTTATGATTGCGACCAAAATAAACTAATTTTATGTTTGGATTTACCTGGAATATGTTTGTTATGACGGTATTTTTCTCTGCGTGGAGGGTATGAATATCCGTTTTGTGGAGAGCGAAAAAAAAGGTCTACGTAGACTTTTGGTATATCTCTCCCTCCCCCATCGTAGACAAACGTAGACTTTTTCGAAACCCCTCCCGTGGTCTACGTGGTTTATGAATAGCCCCTGAGCAGTGAAAAACTGGAGCCCCAAAAGCTGCCGGAAGTCTGCTTTTACATATGTCTCATCATCCATAACAAGGCAATGTGGTTTCGACAACATCAGGGTGTACAGCTTCCGAGCACGTGTTTTACCTACCGTATTCTGCCGTTCATCGCGATTAGACTTTGTACTTGTGGACTTTGGACTTTGTACGTGTGTAGTCCTTCACGTTTTTTCACATCTTGCACGAAAGTTTGGGATAGATTCTGTTTCTTCGCCACATCTCGAACTGAAATGTTGGGATTCCCCTTGAAAGCTTAAACTACCCGCTTGTGATCCTTAACACTATACGGAGATCTATGTTTGCCACTTATTTTTTCGATCGTTGGTCAAACGTTCGTGGTACCGATTTAAAACACGAGACACCATAGAATTTACCATTCCCAGCTTCCTGCTGATGGCACGATGATAAAGATCCGGATTTTCGAGGTACGTGCGCAAAATTTTTTTTGCGCTGCTGCTGTTCTTCCGGCACCATCTTCGCAACGATTGCACATCTGCTAGTAAAACTTACACAACGTAAACAAATACACATTGAACTAATTCCACCAAAAATTTCAATAGAAAATGCCCAACGGGTAAAAAGTTACAGCCATTTAAAAGTGGTGCAATTTGATTCCGTACAACCTTTACATAGGTCTTTGGTGGTTAGCTTCGTCGACCAGACGCTGATTCGATCGAGATGCTCCTGAATCCATGCACGGTTCGGGACGTCTGGAAGTCCATAGTGGTCTAGTGGTGTGTAAATAAATGAATAAGCTCACGTTTCGCGGCATCCTCTGAACCGAATTGAACGGAGTAATCGCCAAATGGAAGGTACTATGGTCCCATTGAATGTTTTTGAAATCTCCAGAGATATGGCCAGAACAAGTTCCGGTGGCTATGGGTAACTTTTTAAGATAGTATCTAAAACGTTTCAAATCTATCATGCAACGCCTCAAATCACATGAAAATTCGATAACAAGATCAATTTTAGTCATATTAAGTGAACAGGAGAATACATATCACAATCGGACATGTAGGTACCTCCAGAAGAGTGGCCAGTTATTTTGGACCAAGTCATTCCATGCGACACCTCAAATTACATTGTAATTCGAAAATGAGTGCAATTGTGGTGGAATTAAATGTTCAAAACCTCACTGGCCTTGACTGAGCATGTTCTGTGTACCCTGAGAAGTAGTCAATTTTTGAATTTGATCAAAACATACCATGGCTTGAGGTGTGAAAAAGCAAAAATAAATGCAATAGTGGTGGTATCAAGTGCTCAAAACTTGATTGGCATATTCTTGTTACCTCTGGGGAAGAGACCAGTTTTTTTACTCGGATCAGAACATATCATGCGATACCCCAAATCGCATACGAAATCTAAAATAAGTGCAATAGTGGTAGCATCAAGTGACGAGAACCACGAAGACCACATCTGGACATGATCCGGGTGCTCCCGATTAAGTGGCCAATTTATGACACGAACCGAAACCTATCATGCCACACCTCAAATTGTATCAGAATTCTAAGCTAAGTGCAATGGTAGTGACATGATGTGCCCAGAACCACATTGGTCACGCCCGGGCATGTACCTTCGGGGAAGTGGCCAGTTTTTTACTTGGACCAAAACATATCATGTGACTCCTCAAATCACATCAGGATTCAAAAATAAGCTGGTGCTGGTGGCATGAAGTACCCATAACAGCTTTTTCTCTTCTGAATACAGGATCAAGCGATTATAAAAAAAAATGTAATACGTTGGGGGTATTATTTAGGTTTTTTAAATTCTCATGTTATGTGAAGTAAATTTCTAGTAATTTCCCTGGATATCCGGGATATGTCTAGACTTCAATATTTGTTTTTTTTTTCCATTTGGTGATATTTGAATCTAATTGTGATGACCGATATAGTAACTACTGAGTTTTAATAGCAAACTATAAGGAATACCTTTCATTTGACGGTTATTGTGACTAATTCTTAGTTCCTAAAATCCGTAATTTCCAAAACTTTGTCCAATCATATCTCCGGAACTTTTCCAAACCTTTTTAATAGTAAGTATAAATTAGAAGAAAAATTAGCAATCTCCATTTAATTCTAACTACCTTTGCTTATCTTCGACAGATACGCGTATTTCGTCTACAATGTGCAGACTTCTTCAGTGTCTCGTACTAATAACTCGACTTTTTAATAGGGTTCTATTGGACCAATCTACTTTTCATTTGGCGTTTGCTGCGTCCAATTCCATCTAGTTGCTACCAAGAAAAACGACATAGTTCCTAAAATCTAAGTTTTCCGGAATGTTGTCCTACCATATCTCCGAAACTATCATAATAGGGACTATAATATCTTTTATATGACAGTTGTAGTGTCTAGTTCGGTCAACCGGTTACCAAAATATACGACTTAGTTCTTAAAATCCGTGTTTTAGGAACTTCTTTCGACCATATCTCCGAGACCAGATAACCAATTCCAGAAACATTTAATAATGTTCTATGAGAATACCTTTCATTTGGTTCAATGCACACAAATCGGATAGGTGGTGGCTGAGAAACAGGGGTAAGTTCCCAAAATCTGGAAAATCCGAGTATTTTGGAAATTGTTTCAGCCATATCTCCAGAACAGGATTTCAGAATCGAAAACAATTCAATAGTATTCAATGAGACCATGAAACCTCTTATTTGGCGCTCAATTCGGTTAAATAGTTGCTGAGAAACATGAATTAGTTACCAAAATCCATGCATCCAATTTGCAATATCTCCGTACAGAGATATCAGGCATCTAAACCATTCAATAGCGTTCATTGAGGCCGTGATACCTTTCATTTGGTGATTGACACCAAAATAATAGCAACAAAAATAAATTACACATAACTCAACAAAACCAATTGATGATTTCACAATAATAAAGTAATATCTATTTTCGAAACAGTTGTTTAAGATGTTTTCCTTCTTTCTGGAAAATTCTTGAACTTTCTGTTGTGCACCCTCTATCAGGCTCCGTACGGTGTCCTCAGAAACACACGCCGTTGCGATTCTCCATCTACTCCTTAAATCATCGGTACAATTTTCTTTCTTCTTAGTTTAGAAGAATTTCCGCTCAACTAAAGCCCAGTACCTCTCAATTGGGCGAAGTTCGGGACAGTTTGGTGAATTGGCTTTTTCGGCACGTATTTGACCTCTTGTAGCTTATACCATTCCAGGACGGATTTCGCATAGTGACAAGGGGCCAAATCATGCCAAAACAGGCATGAAGAGTCGTGGTTTCTGATAAACGGTAGCAACCACAACTACATATGGCCTGCCAAATCAGTTACTTCTTCGGCAATTTGGACACCTTCTTTGTCCGGAAATGTTCGGCAACGGCGTTTCTCTGCATTGCGGTACAAAAATCCAGACCCGGAAGCCGTTTGAAGTCTTCGAGTACGTATGTTTTGTCGTCCATTATGATACAAAAAATGGTTTGCGAAAAAAATGGTGTAAAGCTCCTTAGCACGACATTTTGCTTGTCATCACGGTTGGGCACTTTTTTCAGTTTGTACGCCTTCAGTCCTTGCCTCTGCTGCACTTTTTGTACTTATGGTTTTGACTTCCCAACTTTGCGAGAAACATTTCGCACAGAAAGATTGAAATTTTTCTCATTAATGGCGAGTTATCTCCTTCTTGTACATTTTTCGGGAGCATCGTTTTCGATTTGTTCCAAGTCCAACCTTCCGATCCACAGTCAAGCGCTGGTCAAATGATTTGCAAACACAAAACATGATACAAAACTCGAAAAAGTAGTGTGAATTTCTATTCAGAATCATGCACATAAATGGAGCGTCACAAAACGTACAAATGAACATTATAAGTCGTGTAAAGTTCTGGGATATTCCATACACTGTCGATAATGTTGTGTGCAAAAGCTCATCTTTTTAAGAACTATTTCATACAAGTTGCTGCTCTGTGTGTAAAGCGATACAATCTTACATGCTCTGATATTTACATGACAATGAAAATTCGGTTTTTTTTTCTGTGTACTTTTCGGTAGTTTTAATTGCTTGACAAGATCGCGTACTGATAAATTCGGATTTTGCTGCCGTTCGTACAAAATGCGTTTACGCACTTCCACTTGATTCGACGCCATTTTACTGAATGTAACAATAATGTAAATGATGTACCACATATCAAAGTGGAACGTTTCAACTATCATATACACCGTGTCCAATATATTCTCATTCACTTTTTCCTTGCATTGGTGTCGCGCAACTACTGAACATGCTTCACGTATGTGTTGGTGTAATTTGCACTATGTTTATGCAAACACTTTTAGGTTATGTCCGATTGTTTTCATTTGGTGTTTATCTTTTACCAACGATGAATGAGTTTCGTGCTGTGGCGATAAAAAGGTTCTTGAAAAGTGAGCGCCCGGGCGTATCTGTCTAAAATGGACAAAATCGGTGCTGGAATCAAATCGTAATGACATTCGATTATATTAATCCTTATATTCCACTAGATACTCTCACATTCGTAAGAAGCAAGCTCTGAATTGTTTTCCTTATACATACCTAGGTTCGCATATAGAAATATAATCAGAATGACTGTTTACTACTAACTCTGCATTCTTTTTGAATTTAGTGCCAAAGCAATCCATTGACAGAACATTCACGTATCATAGCGGACTAATCTCATCCACAATATTCGCCAGCAAATTCTGCTTTTAGCGATACATTTAGCATACTTTACAGGCGCATTCCACGCTATACACACATTTGTAGCTCATTTTCTCACATTCTCTTATTATTCTCTCTCTTCTCTTTTTACCTTCAAACAATCTTAGAGTGCGGAACCGCGAATCAAGAGACTCGCATCGTCGGAGGGCGGCCAACCGGCGTCAATCAATACCCATGGCTGGCTCGACTGGTCTACGATGGCCAATTTCACTGTGGGGCATCGCTTCTAACACGGGACTACGTACTCACGGCGGCACATTGCGTTCGGAGGTTTTTCATTATACTACATACTAAAGCATAACTCCACTTTTCTACCTTACTAACAGCGTTCATGCAATTGCAGATTGAAACGCAACAAAATTAGAGTCATTCTTGGCGATCACGATCAGTTCCTCACGACTGAGACGCAAGCGATCCAACGAGCAGTGACAGCCATAATCCGACACAGGAGTTTCGATCAGAACTCGTACAATCACGATATCGCCCTGCTGAAGATGCGCAAGCCGGTGGATTTCACGAAAACCATTAAACCGGTATGCTTGCCGAAGGACCGGAGCGAGCCCGCAGGACTGATTGGAACCGTCGTCGGATGGGGTCGTACGTCTGAGGGCGGTTCGCTTCCGGGGATCGTTCAGCACGTGGACGTGCCAATCCTTACGCTGGATCAGTGTCGAAGTATGAAGTATCGAGCTTCGAGGATAACTTCCAATATGGTGATATTTCGTTGGGAGAGTTTTTAAAGAAATTAGTATCCAATCAACATGTTCATATCTTTTCAGTTATGCGCTGGTAAAGGTAAGCAGGACTCCTGCCAGGGCGATTCCGGAGGTCCATTGTTGATTCGGCATGGTGACAAACACGAGATTGTCGGTATCGTTTCCTGGGGCGTCGGATGCGGACGAGCTGGCTATCCGGGGGTGTACACGAGGGTTGTTCGGTATTTGCCCTGGATACGAGCCAACATGGATGACACTTGCTTGTGCACCAAGTAGAGAACACCACGCGCACCATCAATGGGCAAATGAGACGGAAGAAATAGACAAGATTAAAGTGTAATGGAAGGTGTAAATAAACAGAACGAAATGCGGTTTTTGTGAGATGTGTAGGTAGAATGAAAGAAATTTCAGGAGTAGTGGCGAAAGATAAACTGTGTTCATTGCACATGGACCATTAGGCAATCAAGGGCTATGGGTTGAGGCAATTGATGGGAAAATGGTTTCTCGTGTGTGATAATAAAATGATGTGTGCTCTAACATCCAAATAATTGCTCAATTTTTTTTAACACAGGTACGAAAAAGGAACTTAAAATTAAGTTCTTATCGCTCATTTTGATGATTCAGTTCAAGAACCAAACACAGAAAACAATGATGAATTTTAACAGACGGGTGAAACTTTTGCCTTCTTTCAATTGCAAGTCCAAACAACCGTAACCAACGACATTGTTTGTAAGTTTTCGTTCAACGGGCCTATTTGGGCGATGTTTCGCTTAAAGTGACAAGAAATATCCCATGCATTTATGCTAAATGTGTGCATAAGAGAACGTAGAAAATAACATGTTTCTTTTAGATCGTTAAAAGTAAATAAATCAAACTAAACGTCAAAATCTGTACTAAACGTTGGCTTACATAGGTTACACTGTAACCGGTCAGTACTCAGTAAAATATCACCCATTTCAAACTTAAGTGGGAGAACTCCTTTCCTGGGTTCAATCGGATTGTACCCATTAATGCGTAAAGAGCGTCTTACTATCGGGTATTTTTCAAAATGTTTGCTATTTGGGAAATAGGTACACAGATAAAAAGAAACATTGAATTTTCTGCGTTATCTAATGCACATAAAAAAAAGCTAGATTTGGCAGAAAATAATGGGATATTTTATGTAACTTTAAGCCAGATAACGCCTGAATCAAGCCTGTTGTATAAAAGATTGCAAATATTGTTGCATGTCGCACCAAGGACAACAACCAATTGCGTTGTCTACGCCTCCTTTGGCTTGAAATTAAACAAAGGGAATTTTTTTTAATTTTTTTTTTAGAAAATTCTTCGTGGCGCCCTCACAGGACGCCACACTCCAAAAAAAAAAGATGCTCACTAAGTCACCAGTACTGCTGTTGGTTTCTGTGCTCCTGGTGAACTTGACGGGCTGTCGGTGATCGGTGGATGACGGTTGATGGTGGATGCTTGTGCCGGACCACGTGACGATGGCCGGTCTATTGTTTGCTGACGCAGGTGGGACTCGGACGAAATAGCTGATCCAGGGATGGTTGGTCTGGTTGAAAAACATCAACGCACAACGAGCACAATTAGCACATTCACAATTTGGACGAGCACAATTAGCACATTACCTGGGTTTTTGTACTTATTCTACGCACAACCTAACCTACGACGCGCACTACGGTTTTCAACTTTTTAACGGCTACTAACCGAGGAGAACACAATTATAATTATAAACGCGAAAGTAAAACCACGTTGCTTTTACTCACCAATATAACGATAACGCGGACACAAACTTCCACTGCGATCTGCGCTTCAAACAAGAGTGGCATGAAACCGTGATCCTCAGATTAGGGAAGGTGTCCTCAGCCGAACTTATCGGAAATTTCCCCGCGATCTTTTTCGAACTAGATCGGCAACACGAGAGATTATCGTACAATTGCTGGCCCTTCGTTCTATGTCGAGGTAGCCAGAACTCTCTCTTCTTTCTCCGCTTTCCCGAAGATTTCTTGGGCTCGACCTTGGGAGACATTGCACAAGGCTGAGGGCGTTATTCACGAGGCATTACTTGTTTATAGCAAGATCGGACAATGGGAATGTTGGCATAGATTCTGACGTATTCCAATTAGGTCTTATTCGATTTGTTTACCTTAAATATAACGCAACATGGAGCGATGGCTACACATGTTGGATCAAGAAGGAATTTTTCAAAAAATTCAGTAAAGTTCCCCAGAAGTTCACAAGAGGACTTCTGAGAAGCTCCGAAAAGACTAAAAGTTTAGTTGGATCTACCCAGAAGTACTAGAGAGCTTCCCTAAAGTTTCGAATCGAACATTCCAGCATTTCAGAATGAGAACTTTTCGGAGTTCAGGAAATCCCAGAAGTTCAGGTAGATACTTTTGATAAAATCAGGAAAAAACTTTCCAGAAGTATAGTAACTTACTAGTAGTTCAAGTAGGAGAACACTCCCCTGAACTTCAGAAGAGAACATTTTGGATGTTCAGAAAAGAACTTCTCAGAAGTTCAGGACGAAACATCCAACAACTTTAAGAAGACTTACCAATAAATTCTGGAGAGTACTTTCCAGTTTTGCAATTTTCCTCGTCGTTCAGGATGTTTAGAAAGTCAGTATGATCAAGAAAAAGCTTACCAAATGTGTCTGGACGAAAACGTTGGGTTCTTTAATGTGAATTTCGAAGAAATTCAAAAAGTTTATGAGGAATTTTGTCTAAAGTTCAGAAAACTTCGCAGAATTTCAGCAAAGAGGCTTGAAAAACAAGAGATAATCACTGACTAACCGAAGAAGCAGTGTTTACAAAAATAATTCATATGACCATAATGATATTCATCACTCATGACACCATATTGAAATATGGTACACAACACCTGCCCAACCGTTCGCGTCATACAATGAGGACACACACTCTTGCAGGAATTACAATACCTTACTTTCCATCTCACCTCGTTTGGAAGATTTGATCATTAAGAAAATTTCCTTGAAGTTTAGCTGAGAAGTATAAAAAAAAATTCAAGAAGTGTATCAATATATCCAAAATAAGTTCATTTATGCACCATTTGATCAGCAAAACTTGCAAATATTTTTGATTAATTTTTCAATTAAAGGTATTTGTATAAGTAGTTCAACTTTCTACTTAAAAATGACCTACTTTTACTCCCATACAAATCTGCATATAAACAGGTTGAAAATATGGTTTTCCCTTTCCAGGTCCTCAAAAACGGGTGACAAACGGTTCAAATTGTTTTCTTCTGTTTATTTCATTAGGTTTTATTCCATGTTTAACACAGCCATAGTCCCCCTTCTTAGTTTCAAATTTATTTTGCTTTGTTGCCGGTGTCTGGTTTTATAAACGAAACCCGTCCTCTCTTATGCAATTTGCTTCGTACTGTGTTCTCGTGCCTCTTTTCTTTGTAGGAAATGCGATCAACGTCAGTATAAAGCACACGATTTGAACCAAAATGATTTCATTGGGATATTCAAGTTCGATTCAGCGGCACGTACGGTTGTGTTTTCGCGTTTTCGGTTGAACACATGTTTTCGTGTTTTCGGTTGAACACATTTGGTTTTAATTTGGCTTTGCACACGCTATTCAAAGTTTGTATGGGAATTAGTATAAAGAATCTCAAACTTACATTTCCAGATCCCTAACATCTTGAAATTATGTCCTTAAACCAAATCTAATAAAGATTCATATAGTGTAAGTTGCCAACTATCAAAATGCCGAAGATACCTGACATGTAAATTTTATACAAAAATAGTTATTCAACAAAATATAAAATACAAACTTTAGGTATGATGTTTCATTCGTATTCTTGGCAACATTGCCACGTATCCTGATATTCGGTCGTTCATTTCATAAAGGTTAAGCTGCGTGGCATTTTGTGCTAGCGTTTGGGATCATTATAACAGCCACGTGGTGTATCATATTAAGGATTTTGTCAATATGGGTCTATTATACAAGTCGAGCCGAGTAATTCGATTCGTCTGAAGTCACTGTCGGCTCCCATACATATTGTCGACAGTAGCTGTTGAGTTCGCTTCAAGTATTTCGACAACAGTCGAGTCGAGTGAAATCGGTTGTCATTTTACCCGCTCTCTCTGCAATATCGTTGAGAACTTGCAACGCTTGAACTCGTTTCTGGGCACAAATGTACTCGTTGATATCTAGCCATTCTTCAGGATGCTTAGACAGGAAATCAGTTCCAATATTCATAATGGCAAAAAAGTCAATGGATCCTTCCATAATGAAATCACTTATTGACGAAGTGGCAGATATTTTTGTTGACTTCTTTGCTATTTTGAATTTGGTTTCTTGGTTTGCATCTGCAATGGAGGTTCTCGTTTTTTTAATGCTTTTTTTTTTCATTTTTTCCTCTACATTGACGTCTTTGTCAAAAAACGACAATGCTGCTGTTGTTTCGGTAAAGTACCACAGATGGTTTGATATAGCATTAATAGTAATCTGAACGTATTTTTTGTCGTGAAAATGATAGATGGGTTTGATAAATTCCAAATCGACTCTGGGAGCAGCAGCAGCAGTAATAGATAAGCGGAACCAAAACTTCATGTAACATTGGGTGATAAAAATGCACACCGTTTTATAATGCTTCATCATAACGGTACCTACCTCTTTCAACTGATCACCAAGCATCCATATCTTGAGCACATAAATGGCCCGCGCCATCCATCGCGCACGGCTTATTGCACCAGCCTTTCTAAATGTATGCCCTTTAGGAGGAGTTGCGCCTAAGAACATCACCACCAGTTCTAAAAGTTCCTTGTAATCACCTCGAGGCTGCCGGTTTGACAGATGATCCAGACAAAACGCAATAACTGAGTCTCTCCATGGTTCGATCAGACGACTTATAGCGGCATATCTCATGGCTGTTCTGAACCAGCTGGTGTTGATCAGACCGTCGTTCATTTTTCTGCAAAATTCTTTAAACTCATCCAATATGCCTGATTTAGTGTCTTATCCAACAACCTCAAAAACACGTTTGAGGACGATTTCCGCTACGTGATGGCGACAAGGTAGAGCTAACATGTCCTTACCAATCATTGCTGGCAGTTGAGTGATGACACCCATGCGTCGTTCAGAATTGACGGCCGTCGTGTCGAAACACATGGCTGACACACGATCCGAAATGCCCCACTCCTCTAGCGTTTCCTTAATAGAATTTGCTTCAACACTCGCTGTTCCTTTTGGGAGGGATGGAACTGCCAAGATCTTGGATACGTTTTCGCCTGTCACCACGATAGGAAGGCGATCAACTCTCTTCCCATTCTCAAATTACACCCTAACTGAGTCAAAATATTAGTCATCACGCACTGTTCCTAGCGAACATGAAGTAAACACAAATTTGCCTTCATGAATCTCTTGTGCAATATGATTCAACTTGTTTTGTGTAGCTTTACTTTAATCATTCATTCGTTCAAGAAAGCATTGAATGTACGTAAGCGCAAACAACTCATTCAATTTCAACGTTCTACCGTGAAGACGAAAGAACAGTCATTCATTTGGAGAATCAATGAAGTGGAAAAAACCAAAACTTCTCGAATCGATCCTGCAAATGCCTTTTTTCTAACAAATGCCCCGAGACTCTGTAGCAATTTCGGCCATTGCTCCGCCTTTTGGCTTCCTTTGCCTTCAACTATGTTCGGGAATATTTGAAATCCTGTGGCAGAAAACATCACTCACGAACGCGAAAATGAATGACTGGTTACCAGAACATTCAGTCAAGTAACCAAAATCTCTTGAGGCTTGAATAGCCGTGTGCTTTGCTGTGGTGTGAATGAGTTGTGTGGAACACAAGGAGAACGGAATGACTGAGCACAGCAAAATAAGTAAACACGAATATATTGCGTGACTGATAGAACGAAATGAAGAGAGCGAAAATTGTACACACTGAATATTTTGTTTACTCATCGTTCACGACGGGTGTCAATTTTTTCGAGCTCTGATTATATGACTCAAGTTTTAAGAGATGTTACCTATCGATCCATCCAACCCGATTTTGAACCATCTTACAATATGAGTACAATCAGTGGTTATTGAAGCTCGATCAAGTCAAACAGCGGGGAAAGTCCGTTACTGTCCGACTTAGCTTCCGTGCTATTTACAATGAGTAGTAGTACATATCAGATCGTCATCAACATTACATCAAACGTTCACATTGAGATGGCCATGCTCCGTTCACTGGTATTGAATGGGTGGAACGGTCAAAACTTGGTCGACTCAAATATTATGTAGTTTTTTTTAATCGTACATTTAAAAAACGTAAAACGTAGGTGTACTCGTATAGAATGTGAACACTAAGTTGTTTTTGTCATTTTCTATTCAGTTGTCAAAATGGCGTCGAAGCAAGAAGAGCTTACCTTATTACCTTACCAATCAGACTAAGGCCGGCGTGGCCTCTGCTGTACACAGAAGTTGTCTCCATTCTATTCGGTCCATGGCTGTCACTCGCCAGCCTCGCTGTCTGCGGAAGGTCAGCAGGTCGCCTTCTACTTGATCGATCCACCTTGCTCGTTGCGCGCCTCTTCTTCTTGTACCTGTCGGTTCGTTTTCGAGAACCATTTTCACAGGGCTGTCGTCCGACATTCTTACGACATGCCAAGCCCATCCTAGCCGACCGATATTTGCAATGTGTACGATGGGAGGTTCTCCCAGTAACTGGTGCAATTCGTGGTTCATTCGCCTCCTCCACGTTCCGTCTTCCATCTGCACTCCACCGTAGATGGTACGCAGCACCTTCCGTTCAAAGACTCCAAGGGCGCGTTGGTCCTCCACTAGCAATGTCCATGTTTTGTGGCCGTAGACAACTACCGGTCTAGTTAATGTCTTGTAGAAGGTCAACTTTGTGGTTCGGCGAACTTTGTTCGATCTAAGCGCCAGCCATAATGCGCCTTTTTATTTCTCTGCTGGTGTCGTTATCGGTGGTCACCAATGAGCCCAGATACAAGAATTCGTCTACTACCTCGATTTCATCACCGTCGATCTGAACTCGTGCTAGGAGGCTAATATTGTCTTCTCGTGAGCCTCTTCCCTTCATGTATTTTGTTTTTGACGCATTAATCACAAGCCCAATCCTACCAGCTTCAGCCTTAAGTCTGATGTACGTTTCCGCCATCGTCTCAATGTTACGTGCTACGATATCAACGTCGTCGGCGAAGCCAAATAGTTGGACAGACTTCCTGAAGATCGTGCCACTCGTGTCTATCCCAGCTCTTCGAATCACACCTTCCAGTGCAATGTTAAACAACAAACACGACAATCCATCACCTTGCCGTAACCCTCTTCGAGATTCGAAGGGACTCGAGAGCGTCCCTGATACTCGGACGACACACATCACTCGATCCATCGTTGCTTTGATCAACCGCGTCAGTTGTTCCGGAAATCCATATTCGTGCATGATTTGCCATAGCTGGTCTCGATCGATTGTATCATACGCTGATTTGAAATCGATGAAAAGATGATGTGTGGGCACGTTGTATTCGCGACATTTCATTTCGAATACCGGAAATCTGGTCCATAGTAGCGCGGGCACCCATGAATCCCGCTTGGTATTGCCCCACGAACTCCTTTGCAATTGGTGACAGGCGACGGCATAGTACTTTTGAGAGCAACTTGTAGGTAGCGCTCAGTAGCGTGATCGCACGATAATTGCAGCAATCCAGCTTGTCGCCCTTTTTAAAGATGGGACACACTATTCCCTCCATCCAATCCTCCGGTAAACATTCCTCCTCCCAAATCTTGGTAATTACCCAGTGCAGCGCTCTGGCCAGTGCTTCACCACCGTATTTTAATAGCTCGCTTGGGAGTTGGTCAAAACCAGCGGCTTTGTTGTTTTTCAACCGACCAATTTCCTCCTCAACTTCCGGAAGGGTTGAGGTCGGGGTCCTGTCATCTTCTGCGCGTGTTCCTAGATTTATTACCGAGCCAGTTTCGTTCGCTGTAACATTACCGTTCAGGTGCTCGTCGAAGTATTGCTTCCACCTTTCAATCACCTCACACTCTCCTGTGAGAAGGTTGCCATCCAGGTCTCTGCACGTATCAGCAGCTATGTGGTACGTAGTCTTTGCGCGAGCTGTTCAACTTCTCATAGAATTTGCGTGTGTCGTTAGCACGGTACAGTGTTTCCATTTCTTCGCGGTCTCGATCTTCCCTCTGGCGCTTTTTCCTTCGAAGAATAGAATTTTGTCTGTTCCGTGCCTGTCTATACCGCTCCGTATTCGCTCTCGTACGGTGTTGCAGCATTCTTGCCCGTGCTGCATTCTTCTTCTCAACTAACTGCTTGCATTCACCATCAAACAAGTCATTTTTCCGATTCGGTGCAGAAGTACCTAGTGTCACTAATGCAGTGCTACCAATGCTGGCGGTTCGAATATTTCTCCAGCCATCCTCAAGAGTAGCAGCACCAAGCTGCTCTTCCGTTGGTAGGGCTGCTTTTAGCTGTTGTGCGTATTCCTAAGCAACTCCGGTTTTCCGTAAAAGCTCAATGTTAGGTCGTGGCGTCCGAGTTCGACGCGTGTTGTACACCATCGAGAGTTTTGAGCGCATACATACTGCAACTAGGTAGTGGTCCGAGTCTATATTCGCACTGCGGTAGGTGCGAACGTTGATGATATCGGAGAAAAATTTCCCGTCGATTAGAACATGGTCGATTTGATTCTCTGTTCGTTGGTCAGGTTATCTCCAAGTGGCTTTGAGGATGTCTTTACGGGGGAAGAAGGTACCTTGAACTACTAAACCACATTCTAGCGTTGATCGGAAACTATCCAATCACGCGTTGACGCATTTTGCCCAGCACTACAAAGCCGGTGCCCAGATCGTTTGTGGTACCACAGCTCTGGTAGAAAGTAGCCGCTCAATACCCGCTTTTCCATACCTTCTGTCCTGTCCAGCAAACCTCCTGCAGTGCTACGACTTCGAAGTTACGTGGTTGAAGTTCGTCATAGATTATCCTATCGCAGCCAGGGAAGCAGAGCGATTTGCAATTCCATGTTCCGAGCTACCGTGACGGATGTTATAAAAGTGTTCAAAAAACGTCTGACGACTGCCAGAAAGCCGGGATTAGGAGAAAACGGAAACCAGGAAGCCGTAGCGACTGAAGAATAGTGGCCAATATTTACAAACGCAATCCCAACCTTTCCATCAGAGGTTTAGGAAACAAATTGGGAAAGTTCCACACAACAGTGCAAATAGCAAAGAAACGAGCCGGACTGTTAACATATAAGGTTACAGTGAAACTGAATCGAGATGATCAACAAACCATAACAGCCAAAGGAAGATCGCGTATGTTGTACCCGTGTTTGTTGGACCAAGTTTGATTGGGTCGTAATGGACGAGCAATCTTAGGTCAAGAGTTTTATACAGCTACTGGAAAAGGAAAGGTTCAAGATAAGTTTAAGCAGAAAACATGTCGAAATTCCCGATATAATATATGGTTTGGCCGGCGATTTGCACCTGTGGGCTAAAAAACGAAAGTTTCATGACAACTAGCACTGTCAACCAATGGTGTACTGCGCCCAATTGAAAAATATTGGGCAATCGTAAAGCGAAACCTCAAGAGCACTCAAAAAATAGTTGTAAGTGAAAAAAAGTTCAAGGCAAATTGGCGTTCAGCAACAAATAAGGTGGATATAAAAGCGGTACAAAACTTGATGGAAGATGTGAAACGTAAGGCCCGACAGTTCACATTTGGAAAATCGCAAGCCCAATCAAATCATTTGCCTGTGTTTTGTAGACGATGAACTTAAAATTGAAATAAAGATTGACAATTTATATAATAAACTAATCAGCGTGAATTTAATCATGTTTGACCAACTTTTGACCGTTCCACCTTTTACTCTGTGCAATAATGCTTGATCTGATCAATCACGGAGTAGCAACTGCGAAGCTTATGGTCATCTATGCTAGATTTGACAATTAGATTTCACTGCTGCTTACTAGGACAATCTCTTTACTTTGATTTATGTTTTGCCATCTTGAGCTCAACCTGACAACAAAGCGGTCATAATGATCAATGCAGAGAAGAGAAGATTAGTGATGGGAAATTTAGTGACTTTCACTATATAATCATAATAAACTAGTGCACTGGACGTCTACCACAACCCCTCGCTCCTCATCCGTCTTACTTCAGCCGGCTGTAACGTTAGGCCAAATTTTATCCAAATTATGGCCGCTAAAAAAGCAACATTTTTGCTCTTATTTTCTTCTACAGCGTTGTTTATTGAAATTTGGCTATTACAACACCGTTATTGTCTCTACGATTGATATGTTCATTTATAGGCGGTATCCGGTTAATTTTGGCGCAGGGTGCTTTCTACCAGCTTGGCACTGATGCTGCACGAGACCGAAGATGCGGAAGTCGCAACTGGATGGGTCTTAATTAGATGAATAAATTATTGGTTGGAATTGACCGACGGTAGTCAATTCTGCTGGCAGTCACATGTAGGAGGCGCCCGACTTCGATATATATGGTCACGGTAGTATTCAATCTCAAACGAGCCACGACGGGGTTTCCACCTATAGAAAAAAGCTAGAACTAAAAGATTGGTCATCGGTCAATTGTTTTCCCATATCAGAGGAAACGATAGCTCAATTCTATTAGGATGATATATGCGGTTTTAATCATAAAAGCAGCTTTACAGAAAAAGGCACAATCTGCGTCACACACATTTTGGATGATTTTCGCCGTCTGTTTTAAAACATTAGTTCCCAGTCAAATCCCTCGAAGATCTAGGTTAATGGATCAGTGAAGCTACCAATGATAATCAGGTCGTTTCCATAGCAAAACATGGAATACACGACTGCTTTGGTGCACTTTTTCTCCTGCAAAACATGCAACTTCATTTAATCGTTGTCGACCAACTGCAGCACAGATAGATAAGGATCTATAACGGATTGAGAACGATAACCAACTGCCTTTCTAGGCGCCCTGCTCCGGATCTCAGAAATGTCTCACTTAAACTTAATCGATGCCGCACGACGCTTGTATGCTACATAAGCTATGGCATAAAACATCACATCTGTTGGCAACCTGTTGACTGCCGGAGGAGTTGGTTCCGACTTTGCTTTGTAAGCAATGAAACGCCGGGAGGTTGATTCAAACGTCAGCACAAAAACAACAATTAAGACATTGGTAATGCCGAGCCAACGGAGTGAAGGGAAGGAACATTAGCGTCGTTATCTCGATCTCTCGGAGCCTTCATCCCTGTGCTTCTGTGGAAGTAAATCCAACGATGCGACGAACGAGTTTATGGGTGGTAAAACGGAAAATTAGACAAATGAAATACGAATAAAATGTGCGCATAGTTGTCGGAGAGATGATCAGCTTGATTGTCGGAACAATAATTGCGGCATAATGATTTGGGGCGAAACAGGGTAATTGAAATTGTTTTATGGAAATGAGAATAGGCCGCTGGTGATGATGATGCTACTGGCTGCGTTTGGTGTGGTTTCCTAGGGAAGAAAGAAGCGTTGAACTGATTATGATGTTATTTTTTCACGGGGAAAACTAATCGCTGATTAAAAACTATCAATGGAAAGCGCTCGAAATGTTTCTGATGGAATTAAATCGAAGACTAGCTTTGCATTTGTATACAAAAAATGATCTTTCAACTAAAATTTCACAGCAAATTTAAAAATTTTGAATGTTTCCATTGAATATCATGCACATAATTCAAAATGAGCAATATGCGTCACATAATATACAAGTTTCCATTGTAAATCGTTTTAAGTTGAATATATTTCAGACATAGTCTAAAGTACTGAATGCGAAAGCACAACTTTTATTCACATACATTTGGCAAGTTGCGGTATTATGTGGGAAGAAACCCAATTTTTTACGCATCGATATTAAGATCACAATGAAAAATCAGGTTGTTTTTGTGTGTAGAAATGGTCGAGTCACTGTGCTCCTTGTGCAAATTGCTTTACAATATACATTCTTTAGTTATGTCTTATGGTATACCGAGGATGTTAATACCTTGTATTTTACTTTTTAAACATTATGATCAACAAATTTGCTGTTTAATTTTCTTCTTCTCTATTTGCATTTTAAGCTTATGGTTTTCACAATAAGCTTATAGGTTGCTGTCAATATAGTGTTCTAAAGAAGGCTCACGAAAAAAAATTCAACACTTTCTTTTGTGTATAACTTTATAATGCATGAAATAAAATTGATGAAATTTTAAGTAAAACTAGTATACGTGTGTAATGTTTAAATGTGCATAATTTGGCCGGGTATCGAGATAGCTTCCAAACAAGAAGTGCCTGTCCGACGAGTGGATCACGAAACAGTTGGGAATCGACAACTCGACTGTCAATGAATTGGGCCGGACTTAATGTGGCAGGAGATCTATGGGTGCGGCAAATTCAGCAAGCCGTTCATAACGACCGGCATCATCAACGGCCAAATACATAAAGAAGAGTGCCTCCAGAAGTGCCTGCTGCCCTTCCTCTAGTCCCACGAAGATGACACTCTGTTTTGGCCGAATCTGACATAGTGCCATTATGCGAAACCGGTGATGGAGTCGTACGAAGTTGCTTTTCTGCCGTAGGATGCCAATCCGCCAGAACTTCGCCCAACAGATAAAATCTGGACAATTTTGAATGGAAAGTTCCGGAAAACAGGGAAGGTCTTCAAAATGACAAGGGCATGTAGAAAGAGTAGATGAAAGCGTGTAAGAAAGATGGCGCAAGTGTTGTGCAGGATTTTATGGGGAGCCCAAGATGCACTGATTTAGCCCTTAGAGAAGTTTGAATAAAGGGTGTTTCGATCAAAATCTGGTCGACTAAAACTTGACGCATTTCCTTTCATCGTGCAATAAAATTTTTTGCACAACCCTCATTTTGAAGATGTGTGCGTGTAGCATCATGCCTCTATTTTGATTTTGAGATTAGCACTTCAGTTGTCAAAATTTCTACAAAGGAAGAGAAGCAACACATCAAAATTTCGCACGTGCATGGCAAAAATCCTAACTACTCTCACGCCAAGTTGGCGAAATTGTTGAATGTGGCTAAATCAACTGTTGCCAACGTATTAAATGTGTTCGGTGAACGTTTGTTGACAGCCAGAAAAGCTGGATCGGGGGGAAATCGAAAGCCGAAGGCAACAGCGACGGCAAAAAGAGTTGCCCGCTGTTTCGAGCAGAATCCCAACCTCTCCGTCCGAGATATCGCAAAGAAGCTGGGAGTGGTGCCTTCAACCGTGAATAAAGTTAAAAACGAGCTGGACTGTCAACTTACAAGAAAAAGGTGACTCAAAATCGCGACGATAAACAAAACACGTCGGCCAAAGCACGTTCGCAAAAATTGTACACGACGATGCAGACGAAATTTGATTGCGATGTACAAGACGATGAAACTTACGTCAATGGAGACTTTAAACAGCTTTTTAAGCCCATTAGTTCATCAAAGTTCGCGAAGAAATATCTGGTGTTGCCATCTGTACCTGTGATTTCAATAGCAACGTTTACATTGCGTTCTGAATCGTAAACCAGGAAATTTATCTGAGCGAGTGCCTACAAAAACGTTTACTGCTTTTCCTAAAGCGACACAATTGTTCCGTTCTATTTTGGCCGGATTTGGCATCTTGCCATTACGGAAGAAATGCCATGGAGTGGTATGCTGACAACAACGTTCAAGTGGTGCCCAAGGACAAGAGCCCTTCCAACACGCCAGAGCTCCGCCCAATCGAACAATATTGGGCCATCGTCAAGCGGAACCTTAAGAAGACTCAAAAAGCTGTTGTGAGCGAGAAAACTGGGTGAATAGAGTGGTCAAGGAGACTGTAAAAAATCTGACAGGTGTTAAACGAAAGACCCGGCAATTCGCATTCGGTTAAAAGGAAGCTTAGCTGAATATTTCTCCTGTATTTTGTATTAACAGAACTTGAAAACGAAAAAGAATTTGATTTATTAATAAAAACTTTGATCGACTCACACACAATACAGTTTGACCAAATTTTGATCGGAACACTCTTTATACATGTTAACATTGTAAATCGTTTGAAGTTCTAATATATTTCAAACTTTGTCTACCACATTGTATGCGGAAGCACAAACTTTCATTGACATATTACACTACGTGGGATGAAATTTAGTCACAATCTGTCAAGTTGGTATCGAAATGGCTTCCAAGCAAGAATTTCTTGGACAAAACATTTTGGGCACGGTCGTGGAAAGATCCATAAGTGGATCTCAAAACTGTTTGGAATCCACAAATCGTCTTTGCCCCGGGTGGTAAAATCGTTCAAGGAGACCCAGATAGCTCCGTCTGGTTCGTCCAGTAGACAATAAAGCGGGCCAGTCTTCATATATTCAAGGTAAAGAAGGTGCCTAACCGAACCGATAAACAGAGTACTGTGGCCAAATCCCGCGCTAGGAAGCTGTACCGTGAGTGGTTGGTGGAACTGGAATGCATAGTAATAGATGAGACGTACATTAGAGCGGTCGCCAAGCAGCTCCCAGCTCCTCGGCCTGGAGTTTTTCGTCAGCATGTCTCGCCTGGATGTTCCGAAGAAGTACCGAAAGAAGAAGGTTGAGAAATCTTCCAATTCCATGAAAGTGTTGTTTTTATGCCGAAGGAGGCAAATCCGCCAAACTCGCCAAAAAAATCCGGGCAATTATGAAGTATAAGCTTCAGAGAACAGGGAAGCTCTTCAAAAACGACAAGGATTTGAAGAAAGAGTGGATGAAAGTGTGTCGGAAAGATGGCACAATTGTGGCACAGGATTTGATGGGTAGCGTTAAGTCCAAAGTGCGGGCATTTAGCCCAGGAGAGGAGGTTGAATAATCCAATATTGCAAAATCAAAGCTGATATGTGTTTATCTATTCCCTAAGAGTTTCAAAATATATCAAATAAATCAAAGAAGTTTTTGGTGGTCATTTTTGCCTGTTGCAATTTTTTTTGGAGTACTATCTTTAGTAGTACATCCCGTTTCTTTTGTTTAGTGCATGCCGAGTTACTTTAACAGTATTGAGTTATGATGAAATACTCGGTGTTGTTATTGTTCTCATTGTTTGTTTTGTTGGCAATGAATCGACTGTTATTGCAAGTTCCCACTATTTAAACCAGAGACCGAAATTTTAGCCTACTTTAGAAGAGAAACGTCCTTTTTCCCCCGCTTTGAGAAACAAATGAAAATGTGAGAAGCGAGATGCTATTATACGCTCACAGCAGTTTTCGCGAGAAAAGCAATGGCGATTTATAATTTTCGGAGAGCATGAGTAGCTGATAAAACATTTTTTTTCAGTGAATCCTAGATGCCGTTCATTATTTTTCACTTAATTTTTGACACCTGAAAATGCACCAGTCTCCATGCTTGTTTTATTCTGACATTATAATTCTATAATGATGGTCAATGGCGGTACCAGTGTGCACCGGCTTGACCTTATTTTCGGTTTTTGCTGCTCGTTTGATAAAATATGTTGATTGAATTTTTGAGAGAGATATTTTCGCATATGCAAGAGAGAGGATAATGAATTATCGGCGAAAAAGGAGAGATGAAATTGTGAACGGTTCGCTACTCATCGACAACTTGCTAGAGAGAGAGCATGGTTTTCACCCAACTGAGTGAGAATTTCGAGGCTTGAGAGCACTCTTGAAAGGCTCGCCCCTCAGTCAAAACAGGATTCATTGCAAAGAAAATAAACAGTGACTCCGATGTCCTAACCACTTACTTGAAACTATAAAACATCAAATAGATGAGAATGAGAATTTACATAACTGAAGACTACCCATGTTTTCCTTATTCCCAGCTCATCCTCAGTGGCTCAATCCGAGTATTGTCACTTTTCAAAGGCAAAATAACTTATGGTATTTGCTGATTTCGTTCAAAACAGGTTAACAAAAATATTGCGAATATCGAAAACCTTGGCAGGTGAGTTTCATTTCAGTGATTCCCGTTTCTGAGAACTTGCACATGCTTTTGATTTTGTGGCAAGTAGATTGATTAAAATTATCGGCGTGTGCAAAGTAGTAGCGTGGTGAAAGAAGATGAGTTGCAAGCAATTGTTGCCAGAAAAATCTTCCAGATGGTGAGTTAAAAAGTACATAAAACCCGTCGAAAGTTTAGTGACATCTAAGTCAAAAAGTGTGAAAGAAATTGAACTACCATTCCCTTATCATTGTAACTGGCAATACCGTGGCGGCGCTGGCATCGCCACCTATTGACGTCACCAACCGGCCCAAGTGTCAAAACAACAAACATGATTGTCGGAAACGACACGGGAAACAAGTGGGCGTTACAAGGTATTACCCGGGGGAAATCCGTTTACAGCTTTACCAAGGATGCACATTTGTTAGTACCGTATACAGTTGTGTGAATTAACCCCTAATGATACTGAAAAACAACGATTTTACTATTTTTACACACAGTTTAGAATCTAGGCACGTCCTATGACTAAACAACTTTTAGGGCTTGTAGTGGTGATGCAGGCTCCCTAGGTCTAACAGTCCAACTTAGAGATATTGTGGAACATCGATTTTCAGTCGACGGATTTTGCATAACAACGCATCAACTACGCTCCGTCTTCGGTTTCCATTCACGATTTTGAAGTGTTTACAAAAAGTCTGGTAAGCCTTACTTCCATTACAGAATAAAGACACTCTGTCAGTTTTCAGATTATAATTACGGATAAATTGATTGACTGCAATTTATTAACATGAAATTTTCTTCATCAACTGTACAGTTTTGACAGTTTCCTGGGCTCTAGCGTACGGTCAACGAATCTCATTCATGTTCGGGTACTGATCACTCAAAATCTCAAAAAAGTGGATAAGGAAATTACACCTAATTTTTTTCAGGAAGGCTGTTTCTACCTAGTGAAGTAAGATCAATTTTCACGCTAGTTTTCTCCGAAATAAGTTTAATTTATTTCCTGCCAATTAGGAACACTTTCCAAACAATTTCCAGTCAGTATTGCTCAAATATGATTTAAGTTCGTTGGTTGTAAGTAAAATAAGGGGCGAGAAATAAACCGTCATGGCTGCCGTGATCGAACTGCGAGTGGCAAAAACCCAAGATGTTTTAATGTTT
This sequence comes from Aedes japonicus, assembly GCA_034211315.2. Classification (NCBI taxonomy): domain Eukaryota; kingdom Metazoa; phylum Arthropoda; class Insecta; order Diptera; family Culicidae; genus Aedes; species Aedes japonicus. The sequence continues at coordinate 82,920 of JASCZW010000923.1, forward strand.
TAACGTTCACAGTTTAAAAAAAATGTAATTCCAATCTAATGCACATAAAGGGAACGTTAGATTTGGCAAAAAATAATGGAATATGTAGATTTTATCCAGGTAACGCCTGAATCTAGTCTGTTGTATGACAGATTGCAAACATTTTTGTAGGGCGTATGAAAGATTGCAAACAAATTTGTTGGTTATGCATCCTTTGGCATGGACATAAACGAGGGGAAATTTTATGCACCTGTTCAAATTCATTATTGCTTTCTGTGTATTTAACTTTAATCCTTACACAAGTTTGTTTTTGAAAAATATATTCCTGTTTGGGTGTCTGTTCTCTGTGCTTACGTGAATGCAAACAAACACACAGTTTTGTTACTTATGAAATTCTCTCATTATTGGTAAGGGATGAACACTGAATAAAAAATTTCAACCAACATTCAATGGCTGTCCAAACACAGTGCAAGATTACACCAACACATAGATAATGTATAAACTGTAGCTTCACCACTACGATCAGATGAAAAACTGTGTGGAATATTGGACACGGTGTATTGCAGGTTATCTAACCTCACTTGCTCTTACTCTCCCATTCCCTGTGCAACCTGGCGCAACCCCTGCCATGTGGTTCACGATAGTACTGTCCAAGATCGTCTACTGGCAGAATTTCATTCCTGCCAAAAAAGATTCTTCCCTCCAAACTTTTCATGACTAATGGCAGTCTTGGATTTTGGAAGAGTTTCTCCTTATAGTTTTTTATCAAAAGTGTTGCAAATCCGCAAATCCGCGTCAAGAGTTAGATGAAAATGGCTTTTTCCGACAAAACCATGAGACTTTCGAGTGCCAGTCTAGATTACGTCACTGTGCTTTTTTGACTTTTGCTGTCTTCTGCTTCTTGAACGTTTTTATTCTACTTAATTTCATAACTCTTGAACCATTGCTTCCTTGGTTCCCCGATTAACAACATCTCTCACTGAGAACTGACGATTCCGGTGAATTTTGGTAGAAACATTTTTGTCCAAACTAGGACCCGAGGTCTTAGAGGAACAAACTTTCGGTCCTTCCTTATTGTTGACAAGCGTTCAGAATACCGCTTCAAAACACCGCCAACGGTACTCCTCGGCTTTTGAATTCCTTTGTGATGAATGTATGTGGGCGCTCAAGTTTTCCAGCCATTTGGAGAAGATGATTTTGCAACGCACTTCTTGATTCATTGCCACTGTTAAACAACATTTTTGAAAATACTCATCACACGTCATCACGACATAGCTATTGTGTTTTGAATTTTTAAAGTTTAGTGCCCCCCAGCCAGTGGTGTTCTGTAGTTGTGTTGTAATAAGTCGTTGGGTACCAACCAATCTGGCACGCTACCTCTCGAAGATAATATCTTATAATCAACAAAGTAGTCCGTTTGTTTTCGCTCGTCGTCGTCATCGTCGTGTCTCAAAAATTGAATCAAATGTAAAGCCTGGTCAAACATTGGACGAAACAGTATGTTCTATTTGATTTTGTTGCGAAATCCTTATTCAGAACGCAAAATATTAAATACTGTCACACGTAAATTCACGATCCTGATGCTACATTTCCAACAGCTTCTAGAATATATCCGATTACCTTTAAGCTAAGTCCGTTAAGCGTTGAAAAACAGCCCTTAGACTGAATACTGGGATTTAAAGCCTTAAATTTAGGGCAACCGATCATTCCCAAGTAATAATTTTAAATCCTAGAGGGTTTGAGCTGTTTAGTGGAATGCCTGTAACTAGAAATTAGAAGAAAAATTAGTATTCTCCATTTAATTCCAACTACCTTTGCTTATCTTCGACAGATACGCGTATTTCGTCTACAATGTGAAGACTTCTTCAGTGTCTCGTACTATAAGACTATACGTACGAGACACTGAAGAAGTCTGCACATTGTAGACGAAATACGCGTATTTGTCGAAGATAAGCAAAGGTAGTTGGAATTAAATGGAGAATACTAATTTTTCTTCTAATTTCTAGTTAATAACTTTAGTTTTATTCCAGCACTCCTCCCGGGTTCGTTGATAGAAATACACATTCAAAACTTTTTTGTCTACCAGCTCCTCAAATAACCAAATAACCACAGCTGTAAAACTTCACTGTGCTATCATGGTTGGTGTTTGTTGTTCTCCTTAGATCAATTCTCTGCTCTTCTAATTCATTTAGTAGTGAATAATATCTAAGTAAAAAGTTCTAGTGTTGCAGGAAATTTTGTTTGATAGCAAAATATCCAAAACGAATTGATTTTTTTTACAGCGTCATGCTCCAAATCATACGCGCATTTCATTTTATGGTGAATATTGGCACTATAAGTGTACAACTACCACGAAAAATTAAATCAATATATTCGATACATTAATCATGAATTTCCTGACATATGATAGAATTCAATAATATCTAAGAGAATACCGAAATTGGTCTCTGATCTACAGTTTATTTAATTTATTTCTAATATCTCAATCTTATAGTAATATCACAGTTTTACCAAAAAGCCAATTTGTCTTCGCAATGACTACTTTAAATCTACTTGATTATGTTTTTTACCTTTAAAAACCCGTAATACCATTTTACCTTCTTTTACTGGAGGCAAAATGGGTTCAAAATGCGTATTGTGCTGACCATAATAAAAAAAGTAACGTATCTTAAAACTGCATTTCAAAACAGCATTTTACGAGTTCATGAAGTCGAAATAAAATCTTTAATAGGAGTAAAAGGAATTTGAGTGAATAAGGTTTTCAGACCGTTTTAAACAAGCTGTGTAGGTTCTCATAAACCTGACTTAAATATTACACCGATTGGCACCTTTTGGTGCCATAATAAACCAAATTGATTTCTAAAGGGTGTATTCGATAAAAATGGCACACAGAAAATCTTCTGTAACTTTTGAATCGTATGAGTAAAAAACCTATAAATTTGAGTAGATCTTATCCATAGTGTATTATTTACATCTGCCAAGTTTCATAGTTATACATTCAGTATTTCCTGTCATGTCATCGAAACAAGAAATTGTCCGTGAGAAAATTTTGTGCACTCACTATCAAAATCCAGGGGCGTCCCACCGGTGGATTGCTAAAAGGCTTGGAATTGCAAATACAACTGTGTCTCGTGTAATAAGAACCTTCAAGGAGCGTCTGAGTGTCCAAAGGAAGGAAGGGAGTGGTCGTAAAAGTGGTCCAATGGACAGTAAAATGGCCAGGAAAGTCGTACAACAATTCAAGAACCGTCCAAACATGTCAATTCGAGATGTCGCTAAAAAGTCTAAGGTGTCAGTCGGTTTTGTGCAGAAAACCATGAAGCGTGCTGGGTTACATGTTTACAAAGTGCAAAAAGCCCCAAACCGGAATGAAAAACAAAACATCACTGCGAGAACCCGCGCCCGGAAACTTTGCACGAAGCTGCTCACCAAATCCGGTTGCATCGTGATGGATGACGAAACATACGTCAAGGCCGACTTCCGTCAACTTCCTGGGCAAGAATATTTCATTGCCAAGTCGAAGTTCGATGTTCCGGAGGATGTTCGAAAGAAGAAACTATCGAAATTTGCAAAGAAGTTTCTAATCTGGCAGGCGATTTGCGGATGTGGTGAAATAAGTGCTCCCTTCATCACTTCCGGAACAATAAACGGTGCAGTTTACACGGAAGAGTGCCTTAAGAAGCGTCTCTTGCCATTCATTAAGAAGCACAAAGGATCAACTCTGTTTTGGCCTGATCTAGCATCCTGCCACTACGCTCGAAACGTATTGGAGTGGTACCGAGCCAACGGAGTCAATTTTGTGCCAAAGGATATGAACCCACCAAATTCACCGGAACTTCGTCCAATTGAAAAATTCTGGGCAATTATGAAAACGGAACTTCGCAAACATCCCAAAACTATAAAAACAGAGCTAGAATTGAAGAAAATTTGGGTAAAAACAACAAAAACACTGGGAAAATCGGTTGTACAAAATTTGATGGGTGGAGTGAAAAGGAAGGTGCGGGCATTCGGGATGGGAGACGAAATTGAAAAAAACAAATGTTGTAAATCAAAACTCATTAGCAGTTCTTCATTCCCTGAAAATTTCAAGAAAATCCGATAATCAGTTTAATTTTGATGAGTATATATGTGTGTGCCATTTTTATCGAATACACTCTTTAGTGGCTTAAAACTTAATAAAGTTGAATGGCTTTGGAAATCTTACGTGGGTTAACTTTGGTGTCATAACAACATCAGACCGACAATTTACGCAGTCGGTTCCATGCGTGAGACAAGTTATAAATCCGTTTTCTTCCGTGATAGATTTTCAAGCAATTACTCTTTGTATAAAATTTCATTTCTCGTCAATGCAATGCTTAAAAGTAGTAAACAATTGTGGAATAGAAAAATAAACAAAATGTATTGAAATTCAACTTCATCTGTAATACTCGGCTACGCAGTAGAATACACGAAGTTCATTTCTTATATTCGTGGATCTGAACATGAGGACAACTACTAGTATCCTTCGAATTTCTATAAAAAAATTCCAACGACCAATTTTATTTGAAACATTCACAAATATTTGAGGACGCAGGAACAAAATGTATCCAATAGGATAAGATTGAGCTAGTTTTTATTACTACAACACATGGGCTCAAATATTCTCTTTATAAATATGAAATTTTCTGACAGTAGCAAGAACTAGATCCTTGTGATCAAAACTGGTATCAAGAAGCATTTGTATTTGCATTAACAAAAGCAACATTTGAAAAATGTCATTTCATATCTTAAGTGTTGCTTAAGTCCTGTAAATTTAAAAGCAGATATCAATTGCTGTGCATCGGACTTATGTAAATGCAGAAAATTTAAATCTTCACGACTTTTTACTAAGAGTGAAGCATTATTCAGATATTCATTAGATAACCCAGGAATTTGCATGATTCTTTCAAACTGCGCAGTTTGATCTTACAATTTTTGAACTTGACCACGTCGGATTTTCGACTTGGGTATTCGAAATCTATTTTCTTCTTTCCACTTCTATTGAGCGCAACTTTTTTGAAGTCGCTCGTAACGGGGAGAAACAGTCAGTAAACCAAGAGAACAAACGGCTGTCCAAATTTTCCAGAACTAAACCCTAACAGTGCTGCAGTGCATTCAGATTCTAGGTTACTTAAGCTTAACCTTATTCACTAACTCTCATGGATTGAATCTAAATGTGTTTAGAAACGATAATATCCGCCATACTTATTGATGTATCTTTTTGTCTAAAGCTGCTGAAAGACTGAAAGACGCCCATTTCACCCCCTCCCTCCCCTTATCGATGCGTATTTTGTTTGATCATTTTGTCACTCTTTTAGAACTCCTACTAAATGCGTATCGTACTAAACGGACGATCCCTTATGTCAAATCTTGATCTCAAAAGTGAATAATCATTCATCTTCACGCCTGCTCTTAATCCCATTCAATAGTAAACCCTTATCTAGATTGTAGACAAATCGTTAAACAAAAAATACGAATCAAAACAAATACTCCAAGCAGCTCGGGTCAAAGAAGTCTTCTCTTCCAGACACATATGGTCATAAAAAAAACAAATGAATGAAGCGACAACGGAACACTGAAGAAAGAAACCGGCGCATGTGATGGGTCAGCTCCCGGTTCGAAATTGCGGGGGAATTTGTTTACAAACCTACCGAGCCAACCGTGCCCACTTCCGCACGCCCCATCGCCTACTACCACTACTACTACGACTACCACAATGACGATAATGATGATCGCCGTCATTCCATTCACCACCCGTACAATTCAATACCACAACAAATGATGATGATCATCCACCGCGCACACGGAGAGACAATGGCGAAGAAAGTTGAACTTGAGCGCAGCTCGGAATAAAATTAAAAAAAATATATCGAAAAAGGTGGGAGAAGAAAGAGAATCCGTGAGAAAAAGTTGCTCTTGGTAGCCAAGCCAGTCAGTGCAAGGTCTCAAGGTGGGAAACCTGATTGGGGGAAGCCTTCGACGATCGGGAGCCGTTTGGCATTGAGCAGTTGGATCGTTGATCGTCGAGCGGTGCAGACGTAACTTGGAAGAAGTCCCAGCTGTGTTGCGAAGATCCTCGGATTTGTGTCGGAATCAAAGCGATCGATGGTGATGAAAGTTGGTTCAAAAGATAGAATTTTGTGACGAAAGTTTCGAAGGAGGAGTGACACATCAAGCGATTCAAGATTCAAGTTAGTTACGAAGAAGAATTCGGGTTAGAATAAAAATGTGCAACCTTGGTGTTCATGTAGTCGATTCTATCTGGGTGCAGTGCTAAGTTTATTATTCCAAAATAGCAGGAAAACTGTTATATCCGCAGAATCAACAGCGGAAACGAGAGTTTGAATTCGTTCAAAAGTGAGAAGTTCAACAAAACAAGAGCAACAATGAAGTGCTTGAATGATGTTAATGGTTGGGGCTGTTTCCCACTATTGGTGGTATTCTTAACGATCACGGTGTTTGCCGCAGAGGCGAAACTGGCGGCCCAGGGCAAATATCAAATGATGGCCACTACAAACAAAAACACCGAAGAGCGCAGTATCATGGATAATGTAAAGGCGGCCTTCGGCAGGGGTCCAAATAAAGCACCGGCGCATGATACACCTGCCAGTGCCTGCAGTTGTCGTAAGTAGATAAAATAAAAATTGCCAACAACCAGGGCAGCATATTCGGGAGCGGTGCAAAGCCAAACTTCTTAATTGCATAATTTAGCCCATCTATGGGATCAGCCGAAAAAGCAAATGCAAACCGGTATCTTTCGGTTCGCACTCACAGATCTATTTGTGTTACCTGGTAATGCGCATATTGCTGACCTAGAGAGAGATCTCGAGGAACCAGCAGCATGTGGCCGGAAATGCGAGGGCCACTAACTCTTACCAACTGAAGGAAAGAAAAAAAAACGAGATGCATCTCTGGCCTATATTTTACCACCTTTTTCTCGCCGAGTTCCAATCTAGGCTTTGTAATTTCTTTCTGGTTGTTGAGCCGGACCGGACCGGCTTCGAGTATGAAGAGCAAACGAAGATCATTCAGTGGCATTTAATGAATGGTAATTTGATTCGAGATGGACGTTTAGGATAGATTGATTCCGAAGAAATAGTATGCCATCTCTCGAGTTCGGTTACTTTTGCTGGGAAATGATGATGATGGTAATTAACTTTCCTCTATCTCATTGGGAATCATGCGAAGCGTTGGCGATTGATTGTTACTTGTTTTGTGCGGTGTATTTGTTTTCTTGAAGCTAATCTTATAATTATGTATTAATCTAGGGTTGTCGGACAAAGCAGGTTAGTTTTTGAAAATTTGATTATTTGTTTGACCTGGTAATTCTGTGTAACTCGACCAATGCGGTACTGATACTTCCCATGAAGAGTACGATGTTATTGATTGAACAAAAAGGAAAAAAAATCAAGCTATCCTCAACTTGTTAATTTGCTGCTAAAGAGCATTGTCCATGTCCAGCAATTTGAATGAAACACTTAATGATCAAGATATATTATCGTTGACCAGAGAATAATTTGTCTCACTAATATCGGAAAACTAGGAAAATTTAAATTAACACTTTACGTGATCACTTGAGTTTTAAGTGCTCGACGAAGTTTGTAAGGCGCTCATGAAATAGACATGTCTGTTAAATCATAAGCTTTTACTAGTGGTATTCAAAGAAATTTGCTTGAGTTTGCCCGGAATAGTTTGCAAACGTGTTTCAGTTTTTATTATATTTTCAAAGTGATAAAGTTAAATGTTAGTTTGAATTTTCCTCGGTTTCCAATCCCAAAAAGTAATTTTAAACCACATCAGCTCTATTTTCAATTACCAAACAGCTTTTTGGGGCGAATATTCAATTCATTAAATATAATTTTGATGCATATACTCCATTGGGAACTACAGTGACCGGCGAAACAAAATATTATAACAAATCCGTATCAAAAACAACTTCATTACACGTCTTCTTGCTTTCGATAGCATTTCAAGCTTATTGTTTCTACAATTCACTAATTGCATGCTCTCAACTTAGTGTTGTAAAAGCACTTCCACAGTCATTACTTGGGAGCTTTCGATGAGAGGTACCATTTTTAAATTAGTTTGATTGTATGGCAAGTCCAATCACACCCTATGCCCAAGGAGTCGAGAAATTTTTCCTTAACAAAAAATTTGCTAGACCATACAAACCATTTCATGGCAGGGTAGATGAATTGTATATGTATTGAAAATCTCAAATATCAAAATCAAGGAGGACAAATCAATTCATCATGCTTCTATGACTACCCGATTTTTCATTACTCATTAGAGTTTGTGTTTCCAGCTCAGGTTTGTCAAAATCGCGTCATTACACATCAAAAAGTTATTGTCAATTCAACAAAAAAGATTATTTTGAATAGTGTCAGTCGCAGAGACTTCTGCCCTATAATATCATACACTGATAAGTAACACACTGAACATCTTTTTGGAATGATTTCTAATTGAATGTTTTATATAAGTATTATAAGTGTATTGCAAAACATGTCAAGTCGGGGCGGTTATCACTCTGACTAGCGATCGATCTAAAAATATTCTTTTCTCTGCTGCAATGAATGATACTTTATTATTGTTTCTAAAAACATGGTGCCATACATTCATAGCACATAAACAGGATAGGCTTTTATGGAAAGTGTCATACACTGTTGAAATTACATCACACCAACCACGTATTGTAAAACGTTTATTTTTTTCATAACGATTAATTTTGTTGCACTAGATTGTGGTTTCACTGCCAACGGGAAGCAAATCATAAATACTCAGAGTTTACAATCGAAGTTGGTTTAACTAAGAAGCTACAAACTTATCATGCCAAGGAGTAGTGTTCAAATCTCCTACACTTGGCGATATATTTTTTTTGTATGAGGATGATTTTTTTTCCATTTTATGTTTTATAATGCTTCACTTTTTTTGCGCTTTTTACGTCATTATAGAGTATGAAATAACTACGATACATTTATATCGATAACCTCTTAAGTCATTTGACAGTACTTTCAACTTGTTGAATACTAGCTGTGTTGCTTGGGTAATTACAACTTGTAGTAAACCAGTGCTGAGCAACCGAGCGATATTTCTCTCTCACGTTTCTCCCTCATTTTCTATATCTTGTACAAGTGTTGTGTGATACGATCGTATCACCAAGAATAAATCTAGGATTTTTTGTCAAAAGGGCGAATCTCACAATCAGAAATTCCCTCCTCTCTCACTCTCTTTCATTTATTACAGCGCCAATATAAAACTTTTGAGGGATTCTTTAGTAAAGATAGAAAGACAACAGTTCTAGCATATTTTACAAATAGTAGAATGGAAAACGTAAAGCTGGCGTCATGGCCACTCGAGACACGACGGGAACCTGTTCCCGGAATAACCGTTCCGAGGACAAATTATCAGATGACCACAAAACGTTAACATAGGGTTTATATGCTAGTAATGGACCCCTTAGTAGAAGCTTTGAACATTTTCGATGTATTCCATAAGAATTTTATTAACTATTTGTACAACAATCCCACATTTGATGAAAATAACTAGTCATTTACACAAAATGATAGTAAACTCTATTTTTGAGGCTAGGTTTTTCTAGTAAACATCGATAATTTGCGCTGATCATAATGTGCCTTTTTTGGACCCATTTGCTTATTTTGGACCCGGGTCTATAATGCGCATTATAGACCCGGGTCCAAAATACGCATATCAACTAATTTGACTAAAATGATTGAGACGCAGCTTAACCAATTTTTTATCTCGTAGACAAATAGGGTAACGTATATATTTTGGACTTGTATATATTATAACCACCTTCAAATAGAAAACATTCTAAGCGCATCCGATGTGTAACAACACCTGTGTTGAAATCTATCTAGCTACAATCTAGGTATTAAATAAAACTATTTCAATCTGAGATACAGTTACTCATATTTTTAGGGACGGTAGGGGATGATATTTGAGGAAAAAATTGTTCTACGCAGATCGCCAAATCTCATATTTTACGGAGTTGTTGAACTTTTATTTTTTGGTACATGGTAGTCTTAAATTGGCTGTAACTCAAAATTATGTTATTTAGCAAGATTCTGTTTGGACTACCGATGCCAAACAATTGGCGTAACCGTAACAGCTGCTGCTAACTCTTCTGGAATAAAACATAGTTGTTTTCCGGAAGCCGTGTGGTGCTGTTTTGAAAACATTTGAGCTATTACATTCTTCTCCTTGGACACCAAGCAGCGCGGTAATCAAGTGTGCTGTGCGTCCTGCGCACAGACATTACCACGGTTGGGTTGAATCCAGGCACAACATATTGCATTCAAATTAAAAAAAAACTAAGCAAGATAGAATGTTTTTGTCAAAGAGAGAGAGAGAGAGAGAGAGAGAGAGAGAGAGAGAGAGAGAGAGAGTGATGTAGAACTATAGTCACTAGATTCATAGTCTGGCGGATACAACGACGGGAGCCAATTTGAACTGTCAGTTGGCGGAAGCCAATCGAGCATATCTCGAGTAATTTATATTAAGGGTCTAAAAGCCATTTGTAAACAATGACTTTAAACGTTGATTTGTCACGAATTACAAGAATCCCACCATATCCTGCTACTTCATATGGTAGAACTAACATTCTTCTACCAAATGCTGCTTTCATTTCACGAAAGTGATTTATGATTCAAGAGAAATCGATATTTAAAGTCATTGTTTACAAATGAAATTTGGGCCCTTAACATGAATTACTTGAGACATGCTCGATTGGCTCCCCCAAGTGACAGTTCAAATTTGCTCCCGTCGTTGTATCCGCCAGACTATGAATCTAGTGACTATATGTAGAACACGTTGAAAGCCATATTTTTGTTATATCAACCACCGCTGTTTTTTTCTTTCTAGAAACATGAAAAAACCCTTAAAAAATGAGAAGTTTAAAACATTTTCATCCCTAAGACACTAAATTACAACAAAAACAAATGAAAATTTTAAATAGAAAACTTTCTTAACTTTCGAATGAAGGAAATATAATCTTGCTAAATATCATATTGAGTTACAGCCAATTTAAGACTAACACGTACCAAAAAATAAAAGTTCAATAACTCCGTAAACTATGAGCTTTCTCCATATGCGTATAACATTTTTTCTTCTTCAAATATCATCCCCTATCGCCCCTGAATATATTGGCACTAAGGAACCGAACACCTTATATTATGTATTTTACAGCAAAGTGAACAAAATACATACATGACCAGAATATATTCGTTCCCGTACACTGATAGAAAAGTAATGATAATTTATTTGTGACCGACACATAATTTTTTGCAATGTGATCAACAAATGATAGCTATTTTTAACCACTCATAAAGGGTGTCCACGATGAAATTGCCACACTATGAAATTGCTTTAACTTTTTAACCGTTGGGTAGAATTTAATGAAAATTTGGGTTGATTTAGTTCATAGTGCATTATTTACATCCTGCAAGTTTTAAAGTCCTGTGATCAAAACTCGCGGAAATGGAGTCGAAAGAACAGCTCATGCGTGATAAAATCTTGCGCAGTCATCACGAGAACAAGGATCTCTCGCATCGTTCCATCGCTAAAACGTTGGGAATCGCGAATTCCACGGTGTCGCGAGTGATTAAGCGGTTCGAGGAACGGTTGACCACCGATCGGAAGCCAAGTCTTATGTGGCACTTTCCACGGATATGAACAAAGTTGGTTAAATTCGGTACATTTACCCTAGTTGATTAAGTTGAAACATGCGTGCGTATACAACATGTTTTTATGTGGAATACAAAACAGACATAAACACTCACATTATTTTACAGAAATCTGTAAAATTTTATCGAATTCTCAACAGCTGAACGTTCGGTAATCCGATTTTACGGATTTCGGTAAAGCTTTAACCGAAATCCGGTAGTTTTTACAGATAGGGTAAGTAACGACTTAGCACCCTGAGACTCTATTCCAAGCTATCGGGTTAACGTTAACTCATAACGCTCATTTTTTGCAATATGGTGCTTCACTAGATGGAGCACCATGCTGCAAAAATGAGCGTTGTAGGTTAACGTTAACCCCGTGCTTGGAATAGGGTCTCGGGTGCTTAAGTCGTTACCTACCCTATCTGTAAAATTTCACCGAAATCCGTAAAATCGGATTGCCGAACGTTCAGTTGTTGGAATTTGGTAAAACTGTACAGATTTCTGTCAAAAAAATTAAAGTGTGTATAACAAATTATTTATTATTTCATTATTCAAACATGTAATTCTTCAGAACACCGCCGGTCTGGCTATTTTTCTTCAAACGTGACAATTTCTGCTCCAATTTTGTGATCGTAGACAACTTCTTCAATTATGCGTTCTTTATGCGTTCAGCTCGTTTTTCCTCAGATTTCGTTTTTTCCTCAGATTGATTACTTCATTAGATGATGCTGCATACGAACCATCAGGATGCGGCTGGGAGAGATCATCCAGATTTTCAATGCTTGAATATTCCGCATTCCTTATGAAATACGTTTCTACACAACCATTATAAAAGAAGCGTACTAGGCAATGACTAAAAGCTCTTTATAAAGGCAAAAGCACCTACGTGATTTTTTTCCAGTCTTTGACCTATTATACAAAACTTGTAAGGTTTGTACAAATGGGTCGAAAGCGAGTGCTGGCCCTAATTGCCAACTCCAAAATGCCATCAAATTCATCCAATCTGATCACTTTGTATTGGAAGACTTTGCGTTGCGTTTAGTAGACTGGCCGTTTGGTAGACCTCTCCTAGCTCTTCTAGACCAGTTTTTCCTTAGACAATACTTCACGGTAGCGCGTGGAATTTTATACTGCTTGCACGCCTGTTTTATCGGAACATGGTTTTGAATCGCTCGAATTCACTGTTGCACTTCAGATTCCGTGTTAGTATGCTTATATTTATTAATTTTTCCCATTTTGATCAACAACTTCCACTTTAGACGGTGAGCATAAAATAAGTTCAGTTTGCTTACAAAAAGAAATGAGGGGTTGAAAATAGGCAACAAAGCATTTCCAATCAGTCGTATAATGGACCCTCAAAGTTTATACATTTTTTTACAATTTTTCATTGTTTTTATATCTGCATAGTAAAATTGAATATAAGTACTAAGTATTAACGTGTTGAAAATGCCTTTTTATTATCTACAATTTATTTACATGATCAGTTTCCATTTTTTTCTCCTGTAACGAAAATTCTAACAAATCACTGTACGATGCAGTGCTCAGGTAAAAATAATTAATAATGATGTTTTATGTGTGAAATTTGTGAGGAATCATATTCTCACCATTGTTTTAGTGTTGATACTATGTGTTTTTACTGACAATGCTTAGGTTAAATACGATAATAACGAAATAATTGCAAAAATGTGGCAGGGTGTCCATTATACGCACAGGGTCCATTATACGCATACAATCCCTATATCCTCCTGGAGAAATTTCTCGAATTTTGATACCCCTATTGCCAAGGATTCCTTCTCAATATGTTCATGTTCATTCCCTGGGGAACCTGTTACAGAATGGCCGTTCCAAGAACAAGTCGTCATATGTTTCACAATGGAATAGAAATAGCTTGTGGGAATTATTCCAAAGATCCGGGAAATGCAAATGAAATTCCTTAATGGTGTCTCCGTACCCGACCACAGCCCCGACAACCCGGAATTCCGGGAACCAGATAAATCCAAACGGACATTGCTGATAATATCCTTGAAGCGGGTGAGTTTTTTTTTGAATGAAACGGTGCCAAAAAAATTAAAATTGGACAATAATTGCCTATTATGAGGAAAATAATTTGTCTTGCTTATCGTTCTCAGAGATAATTAGTGAGTGATTGATTTCTCTGCTCTCTTCATATCACATAATCCAGCAGTCAAATGAGATCAACCTGTTGGTGAGTGACACAATATTTGACCATCATTCGTGAGTTCTAATGATCATGAGAAGATGATGGTCAATGTCTTATAACCATCATGAAAATGCACAGCACTGATTGTAACCTATCGATCTGAGCCTAAAAATATACACATCATGTTCTCCATCAAAAGAAACAAATATTGTTTTTTTTTCATATGATACTCAAAATCATCCCTCTTCTATAGAAGAAATTGAATAATAATATTGACAACAGCACAGGCGATAATGAACATCCTTCGACGAATGAATGAAATCAAATAATCAAGCAAAACAATGTATTAGGTCCTAAGTAACATTGAGAGACTCTCTTTGTCGACTTTCTCTTTGCGTTCCAACGGCTATGTAAAAACATGTTTAACTATTTTCAATATACAGTACGGTAGTATAAAGTGTGGTAAGGGATCCAGTACGTTGAAAACATCAGCAAATCGTTTAAAAGACAAGCTATTAACCAAAGAGAAAGTCGACGAAGAGAATCTCTCAATGTTACTTAGGACCTAATACATTGTTTTGCTTGTAATGATTTGGAAACTCAGCGGTTGCTCTTGTCAACAAAATACTGTCATTTCAAAATTGAAATTCACGAAGACAGTTGGTCTGTCCGTTAAGGTTGTCTTCATTTTCAGCTCATTTGGGTGAAGATGAATTTATTTTTTCCGGCACTGTTTTGGTGTCATACATTAGATCTACACGAAACTATAAAACTACCTTAAATAAGCTTCTTTTGACGCATCCGTGAACTATCGTTCGATAAGTTAAATTTAGGTAAACTTCGGTTTACCCAATTTTTGACAAAAGGGGCTAAACTACCAAGTAAGTAAATTCAAGCAATCAAAAAAAAAAATTACTTACAAGGTGGTAATAAATATCTACAGGAACCAGACCAAATGAAGCAAATTCTAAGTGAATTTTCATGCTGTTTCGGTCAAATAAATAAAAATTGATAATTATGTTAGTTAACAAATTAGTATTTGTTTATTTCACTAAAAATTAAACAAATCATCAATCGCCAATCAAAGACAATCGTTTGGACAAGACTCCGTTGTAGCCGGTTCCTGCCGGTAATTGCCAGGTTCACCGAAACTCTAGGACCGCTCGTCCCTCGTTGTCGATATCACCTCTTGGGCCTGTGGTGCTGTGAGTAACAGATCTATATGAAGGGAAACAAATAATTCTCAATCACTAGATATAAATTCCGAAGTACTTCTAGATGAGGGTGAATTTGCTAATGTAAACAAGCACTATAATCTGAGTTCTGAAAACTAACACTACAATCAAGTATATAAATGATTTTTCTATGATTTGTTAGATTATGTTGTTTGTTTATGTTTATGATTATTATGAACTTATTTTGCGAGAAATCATCGATTGAAATGTTTGTTCAAAACAAGCATATTCGGATTTATTCTGAAGTACTCGCATTTATCGGCCGGGCGCACCCTTGCCACCGTCGACAACCGATACACTGCGTCAGGCAGGCGTAGGACACATAAGACACCGATGTACCGTTGCACTCCGTCGCTTCGTGTTGGCCGCGTCGAACACCAATCTGCTAGGCAAGACTTCATCGGACGTACTTTCGAACAATTTTTTCACCCTCCGCGAAGATGTTTTAACTCAACACAAGCTTTACGATGAATTGAGTTGTATGTGGAGGTCCATACAATTTCTCAGTTTTTTTATACCAATCTGTAGGTAATGCATGCATTACTCAACCGTTGAACTAACAGAGCACAATTATTTCTACCTAATAAGATAATATAACGCGTCCACTTAAATTCAAGTAATTTAAACTAAAATTATCAGTACTTTTCATTTTCCGTGTAGTGTAAAACACACAGATAAAAAGAAACATTCAGTTTTCTGCGTTATCTAATACACATAAAGGGAACGGTTGATTTGGCGGAAAATCATTTCATCATTTTGGCGGATATTTCATGAAATTCAAGCCAGATAACGCCTGAATCTAGCGTTTTGTATAAAAGATTGCAAAGATTGCAAACAATTTCGTTGTTTACGGTTTGGCTTGAAATTAAACGAAGGGAAATTTTGTGCACCTTTTAGAACGATTTTTTTTCTGTGTATACACTCTCAAAAATGATGAAGATTACGAGTGATGTAGTCCTTTTTGCAAGTAAATACTTCGAGACTCAACGAAGAATATGCCACAATTGTATGTTCTATTTGTTGGGTTTTTAATTCTTTATATGAAAACCATAATAATTAATACTGACACACTCAATGTTACGGGGCCAATTATAGAAGTCGAGTCGACCGTCACATTGCTCGACAAGCTTATTTTGCTATTACAGTTGTCGAGATCGACAAAATTTTGTGGAGCAGGTCGACTTAGTAGGCCGTCCGAAACGGTTGACAAAAACGCTAAAATATAATGAAATTGAATTGCACTGAAACTTAATTTCAGTTTATACTACAAAATCGAAGCTAGAACTAACAAATCTATTCGTTGTTTTCTGCGACAAGACTGATTTTTTGTTGTTATGAAGCTTCCTTCGTAAATAATGTCACTCGCGCAATTCTCACAAACACGAATCATTTGTTCACACAGAAAGAACAAATCTTGTTCATTTTACGAAAAAGATACAAAAAGCTACGAATATGTTGTTGCATATATAAAAAAACGTCTCTCTGGTGGTTGCATGAAGGATTGACCGATCTTCTTTATCGACTCGAAATGTAGTTGGAGAAAAAAAAACACAACCACGTTGGGATGTTCAGCGTTTTTCTTCATATTTCTGACATGGGATTCGATCCTGTATTTTTGGGAAGAACTGTACCTCAAACCGTGGTTGATCTCACTAGGCCAATGTGACTCGTGAGAAGATACTTAATTGTTGAGTATGAGGCTATAACTCTCGACAGTTCTTTAGTTTTTATTTTGGGATGAATAAATTAACCACGCCCATTCCAGCAAAAACATCGTATGATAGAAGAGGAGCAGCGATTGGCTGGTCTTCACGAAATCCAGTACGTGCATTATACAAAAAGGTGTATTGATATCATTTCACCATATAAAAAGCAATATGAATGTTTCATACAATTTACGAGACATTTGTTCTGTGTACAAAATCCGTATTTACGAAACGAGTGAAAGCTAATTTACGCAAATAAGTTTTCAATGTACACAATGAAGAGCTATATATGAAGAAGGAATCAATGGGATATTTCAAAAATTAGAAGTGCATTTCCAAGAAATTCAGGAAGGACTGCTCAGAAGGTTATTGTGAAACTTCCCAAAATTTCAGTAGCGAGATGTCTACAGAAGTTCATCTGGGAGTTTCGCAAAAGATCAGTAGAAAAGTTCCCTGAAAATCAAGAGATAATCATTGAAGACCTGTAGAAGCAGCCTATACAAACTTCATTCATATGACCGTAATAATATTCATTGCTCACGACGTTAAAAATATAGTTAAGACCTATGGTGTCCTCATCCGTTCGCATTTTACTATGAGTTTGAACACAAACTCATATAAAAAATACAATTTGTCGGTTACCATCGTTTGACAGATTGCTCATTCAGGCGATCGATTCTATAGCCTCTATGATATGTTGGTTCGTCGGTAACAAACATTTCCTGAAGTTTAGCTTGGAAGTAAAAAAAAAAGCATTTTTTTTTCAAAAGTTCATAGATGTTAAGAAATGAAGTTTTATGAAGTTCAGGAAAATATCAAAGAAGTTTTCGAGAATTCTTCCTAAATTTAGAAAATACTCCAAAACTTCAAAACAATAATCCTCAATTAGGAAAAACTTTCCCACTCAAGATACCAACAGATCAGGAAAAAGTTCGGAAATTTTACCAGAAGATCAGAAAACTTTGAGATAAAATGAAAGAAAAGAGATCGATTGCTGTCCCCTTTTTAATAAAACAAAAAACTTTCTACGAAAATTTTGCAATCTTGCCTTATTGAAACAGATTTCCAATGAGGTTTTCAGAATAGCAAAAGCACTTTGTCAATTACCAAAACAAGAGTAAAAATTGTAAACACTTATCCTTCGAATGTCAAAAATGACAGCTTATGTGGTGTAATATTTCCATGATTTTTTGAAATCTTTCAACATTATAGTTGACAATCGAGTTTTGTTGCCGACTTCTGTAATGTGCAATTTTGCGCGACTCGACAATGACATGTGTCGAGTCGAGTTGCTCAAATCGACTTCTATAATTGACCCCTACGTTTCGGATGCTAACGTTTGCATTAAAAAAATGGACTTTTTTCGGATGGTGAAAAAAAGCAAAGACAGATAATTGCTTTTGATAAATTGCCCAAGGAAGGTAATTATTTAATAAATCTACGCCTTTACGAGCAGCCTTCCGGCAGTTAACTGGAACATTCGCCAAGGTGGACGAAAACATGCGTGTAGGCATGTTTTTGAGTTCTTTCTTCGTTTTATTTATCAATTCCTCCTCAGTTTTCGCGATAAAATTGTTGGAGTAGTTCTTACGCTTCAGGTTGGCCCAGAAATTCTCGATGGGACGCAGCTGGGGGACGTTGGGCGGGTTCGTCGACTTGGGCTTTGACATCTCAAGTTCGTCGAAGAGCGGCTTTAACATCCCCTTCTCGCTAATTGTCAGCCACAGAATCACCTCCTTGGGGAACTTGGTGTGTGAAATGAACTTCACCTCGGAGCTCACTTCCTTCGTGAGGAAAGTATAGCCAGTCATTGCCATCCAGGGTGAGATAGGTCAAGTCGTCCAACACCACCGCACGTTGTAATTCGCCGGGAGAATCGCGTTGACCATCTTATTCAACCGCTGCCTCTGCGTCATTGCCTGCAGCTACGAAACCAATGGACACAACTTCGACTTCTTGACATGTTCGCCAGGTACTTTTTCACTGTTTGGCCGGTTGAAGTGACCCCTCAGCCAAGCGCACGCAGCGATGTAGCCACTTTTCCCTCGGTCGTCCTCTTTAGCATCCTTTGAAACTTCTTGTCGCTCAGGGTCGTCGGCCGTCCGGAACCGGGCTTTCTTTCGATGCTCTGATTGTTGTCTAATAGTGCCAGAGCTGGTGATGCCAGAATAGGCGTATCCGGCGTTCAAAAAGCGCCGCACGATGTCTGTTCTTTTTCCGCTGGGGTTCCGTCTTGAACGCGTACACTTCTGAACGGAGTTAATTAACTGTTTTTGTTATCACGGTTAGAGTTCGACTGATAGGAGCTCGGTCGAACCTTGTCTGCTGATTCGTGGGTTACCATGATTGATGCTGCATGGGCAGATTTGTCATGCGAGTTAAGATAAACCCATGAAAATCGACACTTTTAGTTAACTTTTGTTAATGCAAAAGTTAACCAAAATTGTCGATTTTTCATGGGTTTATCTTAACCCGCATTAATGCAAACGTTACCAGCTAAGTATGCAACCCTTAGCTTGTTACTTGGGGGTCAGACGGACCCTCCAACAATGTTTTCGATCCCTGGCTAAGCCACGGGGACCATTGAGAGTGGGCGCTCAAAGCCTCTTTTGGTTTTTTACCGGTGAGCTCAAGCTTAAGGCTTCTGTTCTCCTGGTCGGCCATAATTATTCCCAGTTATCGACTCACCATCTTGCAGCCTTTCTCATATTTTTTTCTGGTTACTAAACAAAAACTCTTTCACAGCTCTATCACCATCTTAACTGACTCAACCGATGCTATGAATATAAATGGTCAATTTAATAACTAATCAAATTAAAAAAACTTCCAAATAATATTCAAAACCAAAAATTTATTGTGGAACTTAACGATACAGCAAATTGAAAAATCAACCGCACTCGAGGAACACTCACTCCGGTCTTCTAATCATATATTATTGTAACTTATACACTAACTAGCATTAGCATTGGCATCGACGTTTGAACACCTCGGGAATGATGCTACGATGAGGAATAATTCGTTGAAGACATTGCATGTCACCATGAAACGGAACCAGATACTGATACGTTTCTACACGCAATAATCTCCACGTTAAACAGAATACCCTGTTTGGTGTACAGAACAAAAAATTGTTATAAACGGTCGTTGGGAGCATCTTGTCTAAGAAGATTAAGTGATGCTCCATTTCTCTTCAAATATTTGGGACTTAAGCATTAACTACAGTCTAATCCCAATATAGCTTATGGTTATAGTGCAATTTCTCGCTCACTGAAAAGAGAAGAATGTCTGACAATATTAGAACGGGTGGTGAGAGAAACTTTATCGCATTTCATTGATTGCTGCAACAAAGATTTACCAAACAGTTTTTTTTTTCAACATTGAAAATATAATTTCACGTCACATTATTACTCTAAACTGTCCCTGTAGCTAATTTGTTTCTGAGATTTAGGAGTGAATATTAAGGTTTATTAAGGTAGTAATTTTTGACACATTGTTTAACAATTTAAAATAATACATTTGCGAAATAATCCGAGAAAAGCAAGAAGTCTGTTTCAATAAAAATATGTTAACTGACTGACCAATGACCAATGACAAATGAGGCATCATTGAAAGATGCCACCAAAACAAATTTCATTTACAAGTTGACAATTTTGGGTTTCTTGCCTCTCAATAATACATTTAAATAAATTGTCCAATACAATTTATATACAATGTTTTTTATCTGCTGTCGAAGGTGTATAAGTTAGATTATGCTTGTTTAAAGATTGATAGATCTGATGTTCATTTTATTCTTCTGGTAAGGATGTAATCCTAAAGTCTAGAAAAAAATTGGGATCTAATCTAACCTAATCTAATGAAATCAAATCGAATCTAATCAAATAATCTGAGTTTCATTGTCCAGATTGATAGCAATTTTAATACTGTATTAATACTACTAACGTGAATATTTGTATCAAAATAAAAGAAGATAAATAGATATCAGCGACCGTAGCCCTAAAAACTAAATTCAAGCGAACCAACCCGATAAGTATCAGCTAATGCAGAGTACGGCTTCAGCGCTATATAATAAGTGAAATAATAAACCTCGCACATATAAACTGTCTTCGTAGAATTGGAAGATATACAAAAGTATAGAAGGAAAGAGCTGACCCAAATTTCAAAGACTTTCTTCTAGAAACGAATAAGCAAAAAATATGTCCAAAACACAGAGAAGCACACACAGAAGCTAATATATTCACTACGGAGAAAAATAAACTTAATGGCTGTCTTGACCAGTGAGTATGATCTGCACTTTACTACAAATGCAGAATCATTTGAAGACCACACATTTATAATAATATTATATTTGTATTAACTTCAAATAAAACTTAAAATTAAGCGAGGAAAAATGACATGAGAACATTATTCACGTCTTACTTCTACACTGTATAAAAAATCAAGTCATCGGCCATCATGACTGACAGCATAGAAACCGGTCCACTACAGGTTTAGTGCTGCGCCCTAGTAGCAGTATTAGTAATCTTTTGCCATACCATCAATTGTTGACCATTTCTAAAACATGGAAATGAGAAACGAAAGTATCATAGAAAACTTACGCTTCATCAAAGTGATTTTCTAAGGTACAGAAAGCAAATGAACGGTTAATTCATTAACCTTATACAATTCATTAGTAACGCTCCTTCACACTTGTAAATGTTCACTCCGTATTTTTAGGTAAAATGATAATTTTTATTTGTTCATTTGCATCACGAGAGAATCACGCAGCAGAATACTAAAACGTGCCATAGGCTACTCCGATCTCAATCATCTCGAATCAGCAGTGAGTTACAAGGGAGTAAAACATTCTAATTACAAATAACATTATAATGTGTGCAATAAAGAACAAATCGAGGAGTTCATTCTGGACAGTTATATCTTTTTATTTTGCTTTTGGTCAGCTTCAATGATAGACATTGTTCGGATGCATTCCGTTCCAAAAACGGCACTAAGCATTGTGCCTTTTACTGTACCATATATTTAAATACATACGTCTAGGTTATAATTAAGCAGAAGCTTGCAAAAAAGAACAGATCTTATAACTGCACACATTTGCCAAAAAGCGTTTACGCGGAGTTTTCGGGGGCAGCGTAATCCAAAGCAATATAAAAAACAACTATCCGAAGAAATTGGAACCATCAACTCATAATGGAGTGAAAGAGGCCCCCGCAGAATGTAGAACGAATCTGGATCGCGTGCTGTGCTGAGTGCTGTTCTATCCAATTGGAGAAAGAAGCAATCAATTATCTCTAATAATATACCCACTTAGAGTAGAACCAGTGGAGCGTGCGGATGTTTTTGAACGCGTCATTCAGCTTCGGAAGTGGAGAAATGCTCCACAAGTCTAATATACCCATTATTGCGCTCTCCGGTTGTAGAGCCATCATCCTCCTGGCTACCCCTTATTGCGAAAAAGAGGTACTCATCCAAACACGCACAAGCTCGGTGGAAATGGTTTTCGAACATTGTTCACACCGATGCTTGATGACCCCATGTGAGCGCGTGGAGGTGAAATTGAAAAATCAAAATCAAGAGTATGTCGATGAAAGCTATTACTCTCCCGTCCAGCTTGTGTCCGGAAAAGATTAGCTAATATACAGTGACCGCGCCGCACCAGCCAACAGTGGCTTCCGAATTCCGAGGAAAGCGAGAGCTTCAAAACGGCCAACGAACATCGCTGAAAGCGGGAAGGCGGTTTATCAATCTCGGCTGCTGGAGCTTTTCTGTTGTTTTGTGGCTTCTTTTGTTTCATGTGTGGCATAAAATTGGAAAACCACTAACGACCGGATGGAATATCAAGATCGGAAGTTATGCAAGTGTCGGAACAAAAAGAAGTTCACTTTGCAGCTGAAGCTGAGCATTGATTACGAGTTTGGTCGAAGAAAGTTTAGGAACTAAACTTTCTTTCGGACTAAATGTGCAAGAAAAAAAAACAGATTACGGGAAGTAGAGGCAGTTAATTATGTAAACAATGGCACAGTGAGTGGCAGCCGACATATGATTTACAATTAGTTATTTGATGGCAGTTGTATCTCTCAGCAATAAAATGTAGGTGGTTATGTACTTCGAGTTGTATGGGTAAGGTGATTTCCAATCTGAGGATGTTAATCAATTCATATTGTTGCTCGATAAGCCTTTTTCAAATTTTAAATGAATACTTGATGATTTTCGTACTCATGCTGGTATCATGTATTCTTTTAAGCTGAAAAATTTCAAGATTTTTTTAATAACTTGTAAACATGAAATACATGATCACCACTTCATGCCACAGTGGACAGCCACGTAGAAAAAAAAACTTCAGGATTTCAGCTCAATTACCCGAATTCGAAGATTGTTCTTGCTTTTCTTATCTAATGACAAGCTTCTTTCTCTATTTCTCGACTCCTTAGCCATAGGGTGTGATTGGACTTGCCGCACAATCATACTAATGAAGACATGGCATCTGGCATCGGTAGCTCTTAGCTGATAACTGTGGAAGTGCATTTATAACACTAAGTTGAGAGAGCGCAATATGCAAATTGCAAAAGCAATAAGCTTGAAACGCAAAAAAGAAGAAGAAGGTAAACCGGGGCTAGTGAGAAAATTATATTTGATTGTTCATGAATACACACTTAGGTAATTTTCAAAACTCATAATATTTGCAATATCAATAGCACAATAATTATATGTTGTATAATATAAATAATCTCAAGAATAATCAATTCTCGAGTAATTTTTCAAATAGACGTATCTGATTTTGTAAATTAAGAGAGGAAGAAAGATTCAAACGTAAATTTCTCAAAACTCTTAGCACCCCCATGGAAAGTAGCATCATCATCGTGTTTGAAATATGTTATTCCTTGTGTTGGTGGCCCTAGTTTGCATAAAAGTGCTAAGAGGTTCAAGAATTTAACGTTTGAATTTTACTTCCCCTCTTTGTTCACAAAATCAGATACGAGTGTTTTAAAAAGTACTCGAGAATTATCGCAACAATAAACATAAACATTCATATTGAACACAGGCTTCTAAAAGTAGATTGTCATTTTTACTACTTAACATTGAATTAGACGGTGTGATTCGAAGAGCTGGGATATAAACGAGTGGCACGATCATGAGGAAGTCTGTCCAACTTATTGGCTTCGCTGACGACGTTGATATCGTAGCACGTAACTTTGAGACGATGGCGGCAACGAACACTAGGCTTAAGGCTGAAGCTGTAAGATTGCGGTTATGATTATTGGGTTGAAAATCAAATACATAAAATGTTAACCTCCCACCACGAGTTCAGATAGACAATGATAAAATCGTGGTAGTAGACGAATTCGTGTTTCTGAGCTCATTGGTGGCCGCCAATAACGACACCAGCAGAGAAAGGCAAAGACGCATTGGACTCTGAAGGACGCTAAAATCGAACAAAGTTTGCCGGACTACAAAGTCGATAATTTTACGTTCTTTTTTACGCGGTTTTTTACGTGTTTTTTTCTACGCGGTCCGCGTAAAAAAACCGCGTTATTTCAAAAAATGACGTAAAATACCCGCGTTATTTCAAAAAACGACGTAAAAGAAGTCAAGGAAATAAAAATTATGTTTCATATTCATATTGAAAGGATATGGTCATAAAAATGTATTGGTGGTGGAAAAACATGGTTCTAGTAACATTGGTCACCGGGAATCTTCTACAAATGGATAGAGGTTGTTATTTTAATGTGTGAGCAAAACAGTCCAGAGTAGTTATAGAGAGTTTTCGTTTTCGGCAAAATTTCTCAGTGTGTCATCCGTCGTTTTTTGACATTATCATATTAGTTCCACACCATGCCTTAGAGATGGCGCTGCAGTCTAGCTTTTCTAAATTAGGCGCTAGAGATTTGCCGTCCTCGACAAAGTTTCTCAGTATGTGATTCAAAATTTCGAATGAAGAAATTTCGAGCAAGAAGGAAGGGGGGAGGGGTTCCAACTTTTTTTAACCCCTTACCAGGCCGACAGGATACCCGAGTACCCACAAAACTAAAATGCCTACATCTCCGGAAATTTTCAACCGATTTCAACAGATTTGGACTCCTTGGGCTGAAAATTTTCTCTTCTATCAAGTTATTTCTTTGATAGCTTGAAAACCCTCCCCGTTCTATAAGGAAGGGCTCCCATATAAATAAAACACAATATTCTGCATAGCTCGGGAACTAATCAAGCAAAGGGAACAAAATTTAGTATGTGGTGATTTTTGAAGACAAAAAATGGTTCTAAGTTGATTTGAGATCCCTCCCCTTTCTGAAAAGGGGGGATCCCATACAAATGAAACGCAAATCCTTGCATGACTCGAGAACTAATCAGGGAAATGGAACCAAATTTGGCATGTGGACGTTCTTGAAGGAGAGAATTGTTTCTTTGGTGATTTGAGACTCTTTTGCCGTATGAGAGGGGGGGGGGTTGTGGCAAACAAATGGAACACAAATTTCTGCACAACTCGAGAACTAATAAAGCAAATGGAGCCAAATTTGGCATGTGGAGGTTTCTGAAGAAGATAAATGTTTCTAAAGTAGTTTGGACTCCTTTGCCTTCTGGAATGGAGGAGGAGGGGCTTCCAAACAAAAAAAAACTCAATTTTTTGTAAATAGAAATAACAAGCTAAATAAGTATTTTCCATTTTATTCCAAATACCTTTGCTTATCTTGACAGAAACGCATATTTCGTCTAGAATGTGCAGACTTTTTCATTGTCTCGTACTAATAACTCGACTTATTTTTACATTACTCGGGAAGTAATCAAGCAAATGGAACCAAATATGGAATGTGGAGATTTTCGGAGGCAAAAATGTTTCTAGGGTAGTTCAAGACCCCTTCCCCTGTTGAAAGGGGGGAGGGGGTTTTGGAGCTATCATACAAATGAAACACAAATATATGAATTACTTTAGAACTATTCAAGCAAATGAAACCACATTTTGCATGTGGTTTATATATATATATATATATATATATATATATATATATATATATATATATATATATATATATATATATATATATATATATATATATAATTAAAATCTGTCTGTCTTACCGATCGGCGTTTAAATGTGTATGCAGGGGTTTTTGGGGCAGGGGATGGTTCTTATATTTGTTTGAGACCCCTTCCTTCTTCTATAACTTTCCTTAAACTTGCTAAACAGATCCACAGAATGTAACGTTTGTGCACTTACACATGTGCACCTATAAATTATTGAAAATGTTCCAAAAATTAATTACCAATGATCTACAATAGATTGTATGACAAATCATTATCTTCAAAAAATGATTCATAGCAAACTGACTTTGTTTACTTAACATCAAATGTATGATCCTTGCTGATTGCACGTGTTTGCCAAGAAATTTTGACTCAAACTGGGTTCAAACTGTTATTTCAGAAAATTTTTAATTCAATTATGCCGGCAGACGCTTGCAGTCCAACACGCTACCGCTCGTCGGACCTAACTGCAACGACATCCTCCGTTTAACTTATACCGGAAAAATTCTTGAATCAGTCGTTTGGCTGGAATTTAATCTATGGTATGTTGTCTGAAACATTGTCCGCATTCTGCCGCCTTAGTTTTGCAATCCTCAACACGGCTCCGTAAAAACTCCGCAATCCTTCTTAAGCAGCAATGCTCTATCCGGATATCTGAAAGAACGGACATGTCACTAAGCCTGAGTATCTATTTTACAATCTGTATGAATCAAATTTTTAAAAAAATAGTGCCCCAACCTGGAAAAATGCAGGCATATTCTATGGACCATACCATATGGTAAAGTGAACAAAACTGATATACTATGTACTATATAATGGTAAACTATATACTTTGTACTGATATACTTTTTTTATTAGCTTATGATTCATTATTCATCGTTTTATGGATCTTTGGAAATTTATTTGTGGAAAATTTCAAATACTTTATGGAACATGCGAATACATTTTATTGCTCAAAGGCTACATTTTATGGATCAATTCTACATGTTTAAGAAAAGTTATTGAATCTTTCATGAATCACTTGTAATATGATGATGTTGTTTCGAGAAAGAAATCATTTCTCATCCCCATGAGGCTCTAGGAGTAGACAGCAATTTCTTTGCTAGAACAAAGTTTGTAAAAACAAAGTATTGATAGTTCCGTTAGCACACGGCAGACTGTGAAAATTCAATAGAAGAAGTTTTTGAAATTGAGCGGAGGGCATTGTGAGGTAGTATTTCGAAACAAACAAACAATCTTTTGCCAAGCATCCCCATGCGGAGTAGGTCAAGGCAGGAACAAATCCACCATCTTGACTGACAAAATAATGTGCGCTTGATCGTGCTTATATACTACCGGTAGCTTAAATGGTTCTAACGAACTGTCTATTCACACTCCCAAATCCATCCCATATTATTTCCTTCTCAAACAACATCATCATAGATCGTTACTTCGCGTATGGGAGAATACAAAGAAAACTATATCAGTGTAGAAATCATGATTTATTCAGAAGCAATTGAGATATTTTTGATCAACTTATAGTTCTTCACTACGACGTAATTTTTGATTTACCTAACTTTGTAGACACCATGATTTTACTGGCTAAACTGAACAGATTATCTGCACAATCTTCGAATGATCTTAATATTGCTATATTGAACCGAGTAATGCAGCCTAAAAATACAGAAAACTGTCACATGTTATGAACTAACTATTCACATCGAAAAAATAACGGTGATTTAATTAGATAACCGTAACCTCAATGTAAGAGACATATGTTTTCTATGTTCCCAACTATTGCCTGTTGAATTAGTAACATAGTAAAAATGTTGTTATTGGTAAAATTTCGAATGGAAATGTATGATTTTGTGATTGTTTATATTTCAAATACCTCATCTAAACACTAACCAGAGGAACAAAATCTGAGCAAATTGCAATATTTTGAGTATCGAATGGCCGAATTATAAGAGAAAATCAATCAAGTGTTTCAAAGTAGTTTTCTTTTGGATTGCTCTGTGAAATTTTGTGTTGACCGAAGTGAACACAGCGGGCAGTGTCTTAAATTAAAAAAATCAGGGAAAAAAGTATGAAAATGCATTTTATAATAAACTTATTGAATTGAACGAAGTTGCATCCATTAAAAGACCCAATTTGGTGCGAAATTACATCAATATCCCTCGAAAGTTTCTGACTTTATAAAATGAGTTTTCGAACTTTCCTTGAAACAAACTATCAAACGTATGATTAAACTCAATAAAGGAAATGTATAACTAGTTGAATACCGGTGAAAGTTCAATTACTTCATGAGTTATATTAAAAAAATTAATCGATCACTGCAAATATGTGCCTAATTTATACCCTTTATATTCATATATCATTAACGTAGGTCTACGTTTCTTTTTTGTATACCGGGTGTCATTTCAAAATTTAAAAATGTGAGTGATACGCAAATGAGGAAAGTTTTAGAACGCTAATAACTCTCGTTCGACCGAACAGAATGATTTCATTCATACACCATTTGATCTCATCTAATCTAATCTAATACAATTGCATTCATACACCATTTGAGCAGAAAAACTTAAAAAAATTACATGAATATTTCAATTAAGTGTTATTTGTATAAGAAGTTCAGATTAGTTTAAACAAATACATTTCAATATTAACCAACCAGGCGGGTTTGTGTTAAGATATGAATAAATTAGATGATATCGTTATTACTAAAGCTCTAAATGATCCTACTATAGGGCGATTGGTTAAAACGTAGAATAAAACTTTAACAACTGCCCGCAAGTGCAAAACTAGCGTTGGAGTGTCAACTGCGTCGATTATCAACTGCGGATGAACGTAATTCGGAAAATCAAGGCTGATCCCAACATTTCGGATTACGATTTGGCGAAAAAACGGATGCCTCTTGATCGATGATGAAACATATGCTAAAGCAGATTTCAAACAAATCCCGGGGTTCAAGTTCTGCAAGGCCCCTGAAGGGTTTGGGGTCGGAATCTTGTCATCTTCTGCGCGTGTCCCTAGATGTGTTACTGTACCACCTTCATTTGATGTAAAATTATCGTTCAGGTGCTCGTCAAAATACACAGAAAAAAATAATAAGCTCGTAGAATTTCCTCGTTTGATTCAAAGCCAAAGAAGGCGTAAACAGCGAAATTGTTTGCAATCTTTCATGCGCCATACAACAATGTTTGCAATCTTTCATACAACAGTCTAGATTCAGGCGTTGTCTGTCTTAAATTGACATGAAATATCCCATTATTTTCTGCCAAATCTGGCATTCCCTTTATGTGCATCAGATAACGCAGAAAAATTTAGTGTTTCTTTCAAACTGTGTATGATGAGTAGAATCATAGCGAGATTCAAGAAAATTCTGAATATTTTATATCTCATGTTGGAATGCTTGAGAGGTAAGAGCACCACCGACGCGGTCCTACGTAAAGCTTGCGGCTACAAAATTGACATAACCTATCTCTATTTTTTTGGAACGCTGTTCAAAAATATCATTGGGATAATTCTCAAGCAACAGTACATCCACTTTAAATTCACTATAAAAAAGGGAAGGCTAATGACGCTTGATACAAATGCAGTTCAGTTGTTCATCTTAGAAATGATAGTTTTTATGAAACAATCAACAAACTTTTTGGAATTTTTGGGCAGCAGTACACCCAAAATAAATTTCACATAATCAGTGGAAAATATCCACTAGAAATTCACTTAACTTTCATGTGATTCAGGAAGTGGAAAATGCTTTGCAAAATCAAGTGAATCTTATGTGTCCAGTTAAATGTATATGATTAGTCAAGTAGAATCTCCTTTTCTATGTGATAATCATGTAAAAGTCACTTATTTTAGTATTGGAAAATATCTACTTGTGTTTCCATTAGTAGCTAAGTGAAAGATTTTTTCAGTGTACAATACAAAAAATAAGAAACCAATAGCTAGTCTGACTAGATTCTTGTCAAAATTTAAGAGCTGAATGGCATTTGTTTTGCAACGTCGCATGGAAAATGTTTTTGTGAAGCTATTGGTAGCACTCTCAAGCGAATGGCAAAGAGAGCAAGCCTTGCAAAAGAAACTGAAATAAAAATATATAAGTTTGAACAGAAGTTTTTGTTTTAAAATCATTTTTCCTTGAATGTATCCATCTTGCAATGTATGAACGACTGGTAGGGAGCATAACTACCTTTTTTGAAACAAAATGTCATCCAAATAAAAAAACGGGTGTTTATTTATAACTTCGAATTAAAAAGATTACATTCAATTTTTTTCATTGTTGGGCGCAATTTGGATTTTTTTCAATATTTTTAACAAGAAATTTGACTAATATAGTGAATGTCACCTATTATTTTTTTTGGGTTCTGCTATTTCTCGATTAAATCCTTTCGAAAAAAAAATTATCCCTTTTCAAAGGACGCTTAAGATCAATTTTGAAAAGAAAAAAAAAACTATAACATGCAAAGTGGTATTTCGTTACATAATCTACGTTTCCAGAAAGTTTTAATGAAATCTGAAAGGGTTTTGCCAATTCCGAATAAGATTTTGAGCGAAATACGTCTAAGGTAACATTTTAGTTTATTGCTGTTTCGATTAATATAAAAGGGTTTTGGGTCCTCTCTTAGCTCAGTCGGTGAAGGCACCGCCACAAAACAACACTTTGCTGGAGATGTCTGAGTTCGATTCCCGGTCTGGTCTAGTATGATTGTACTTGCCACACAATCATACTAATGCAGAAATGGTATCTGGCATCGAAAGCTCGTAATTAATAACTGCGGAAGTGCATTTAGAACACTAGGTTGAGAGCAAGCTATAAGCAAATTGTGAAAGCAATAAGCTTGAAATGCAAAATCTGAAAATAAGAAGATCAGGGTTTGTCTTACAAAATTCCGTAACATGCATCCCCAATGTGTAAAAATTAGTGATCCCAAATTTAAAAAAATACCGACACTAACCCCGCCCGCATGCAGGTGATAAAGAGAAAGGATAGAAATGTATTAACGTGACACTTGCTTCGTTGGAAGCCGATGAATCCTCTGTACATCCACGAGAAATCAATGTTTGTTTATCTTAATTTTCTGAATAATCTAGATTAGTGGAACATCCACACCTCCCACGCCAAAGTCACGAGCTCCAATCTAACCTCAGCACAAGTTACGGCCTTGCTCAAAGAAATGTTTGATAGACTATGACGGGAGTTGAAGCAGCCTTAAGATGACAATTTCGATAATCGAGCAATTAAAAAAACTTCAAACTTGCCCTATACTACCTTGAATTACAATAGAAGTGAATTTTCACCGCTCGCCAAACTTTTCCTTCCGTCTGCCTACGTAGTTTATTGACAGCCATACGTATGTTTTTTATGCATCTTTTCTATGCAAATTTCTCCTAATACGATAATGCGTGCATTCATTTTCAAAGCCATTAACGAAACAAAGAGGAATTGAGATGGATCATTATGTTTGTTGAGAAGTTTTTTTTCCGAATCAGAAAAGCTCAAAATAATCAATTTTTCCATAATAAAAAACAATATTGGCACTGCTTCGGAAGTGTTTTGATGATTGAGAACATTCATGGATGCATATTCCCCTAAAATCACATAAGCATAAATTGATGACGCAAGAATCGGTAGCAAATACTGACATACAACCCCAGGTAATTGTCTAAATTATAGGGTGTCCCAAAAAGTATAGGCATGATTTCATGACCACTATTGCTTCCAGATGACGTAAAAATAGCTGATTATTACTGTGTATAGTTGTTTACATTTCAATCTATAACTCGGTGCCGGTGTAGTACCGGTGTACCGGTGCATTTACTTTTCATGAAAATAAGAAGCACTTATTGTGCACAAATGGTGCTCTTTTCCCAACGCTTCGCTGAGTCAGTTGACGAAAATGGAAGGTGTGAGCATCGGAGCAGTTCGTAACGCGATTCGAAAGGATTTTAGGACAAGAAAAAATCTGGACGTAAGCCGAGCCCTGTGGACCAAAAGCAGGACCGGAAAATCACGCAAGCTTTTTTCCCCGTAAAAATAATACTTCCGTTCGAGATGTGACGAAAAAGCTAGGAACTTTGAAGAGTCGACAGAGCAGAGACACAACATGGACTTTCATGAAAATGAAGCCAAAACAAAGTGAAAAACAAGCAACGTCTATCAAACCAAGGGCCCGTAAATTATACGATAAACTGCTGTGTCGATAATCAGCATGCGTAATTATAGATGATGACTTCTATGTTAAATTTGATTATAAAGCTCTTCCAGGTGACCAGTTTTAAACGGTCCGTGCAAGTCAAACTATTGACGATGCGGCTATGTCAATTTGTATCGAAATATTCGTAAAAAAGCAATGGTTTCGCAAGCAATTTGTGAGCGTGGAATGCTTTCAAATCCCTTGGAACAACCGATAATCCGTTTGTAACAACCGATACGATGAGTGCTCATATTTGCGTTCGGGAATGCTTGCAGTAGCACCTGCTCCTCATGATCCTGAAACATAATAATCTAAGGTTGTGCCCAGTTAGAATTGGAACATAAACTATTGCGCATACTTTGGATATACATTTACAAAATAGTATTCTGTTTTAACTGAAATGTTCAACTTTATGTTAACTTTAGAGGAAAACCACAAACAAAAATTATTCATCTCGATTCCGATGAAATTTGCGAACTTTTCCCGGAAAACGTTTCATCAACCAGCGGACATTATTCTTTTCCATGGTATTGGCAATCTTATTCCACTTGATTCTCAATTCATTGATGCCTTTGACGACACTGCTATTCACCTTTAGCTTCCTCTACATAATAGCCCAAAATCTCTCTATCGGTCTGAGCTGGGGACAGTTTGGTGGGTTGCGTTCTTTCGGTATAAACTGAATCCCGTTGGTTTCATACCACTGTAGCACTGATTTAATGTAATGACAGTTTGCAAGATCTGGCCAAAACATGACAAGTTCGTTGTGGGATCTGATGAATTGCAATATTCGCTTTTGGAGACATTCCGTTCTGTACCTGGGTCATCCTACCGCAGCTGCAGATGCCTTGCCAAATCATGTATTTACGTGCAAATTTATCTTCAAACACAAACTTGAATATGGCAAGAACATCTCCCCAAGCCGTAGCCAAGTAAAATTGTTGTCCCGGTAGCTGTTTGAAATCGGCCTTTACATAGGTTTCATCATCCATGAGGAGACAGCCATTCAATTTTGTAGACACCTGATCATATCTAGGATTTTTTTTCAAAAGGGCGAATCTAACAGTTGACGGTTGATAGTACCCGCCCGACGCTTGCTTTAAGGCTTGCGATCCGTCCACAAAGTTTCTCTGTACTTTTTCAAAACACGCCACGGCAAAACTAATTGAACCTCTGACAGAGGCATAACATTTGCATAGAAAAAATTAACAAAAATTGCCGATTTTTCATGGGTTTATCTTCACTCGCACTGATAAAACAATGCAGCATCTATAATAGTAACCCATGAGTTAGCTGACAAAATTTGACAGCTCTATCACTCGAACTCTAACCGTGATGGCAAAACAGTGCAGCAACGCAGTTCAGAAGTGTGCGCGTGCAAAGAACGACACCCCGCCGAGTCGAAATCGGACATCGTGTGGCATTTTGTGGACGTCGGATACGCCCGTTCCGGCATCTACAACATCTTGGCACTATTAGACAACAATCAGACCATCGAAAGAAAGCCCGGTTCCGAACGGCCGACGACCTTGAGCGACAAGAAGCTCCCAAAGATGCTGAAGAGGAAGACCGAGGGAAAAGTGGCTACATCGCTGCGTGAGCTTGGCCGGGAGGTTGGTTCAACCGGCCAAACAGTGAAAAAGTACCGGACATACTTGAACATACATGTCAGGAAGCGGAAGTCACGTCCACTGGTATTGGAGATGCAGGCAATGACACAGCGGCAGCGGCTGAATAAGATGGTCAACTCGATTTTCCCGGCGAATCACGACGTGGCGGTGGTGATGGACGACGAGATCTATCTCACCCTGGATGGCAGCGACTGGCAAGGTACTTCGAATTTTCCTCCCCCATGAAGGAAGTGAGCTCCGTCATTTTTCCACACTTTGATTGTTGTTTTTTGCATTCTCCCATGTGCGGAAGTAACGATCTTTGATCATCTTCGTATGGAGATGAGAAATTATCTGCTTCTGACAAACTTCATCCGTCATTTTTGTTTAAATTTAAATGGAGCATGTGTTCTGGTCAACTCCCACCCTATTTTCAGATTCAAAAAACAACGTGTGAACTTCTGTTCAATATCATGCACATAAGTGGAGCGTCACAAAATAACATTATAAATCGTAAAATCGACATTTCATTGACCAGCGACTGTTTTTTTTTTTTGGAAATCTATATTCGTACAAACCCTTCCATAGCAGGTCACAATCAATTGTTTCGTACATAGTTTGAAAGAAACATTGAATTTTCTGCTTTTTATCCAATGCACACAAAAGGAATTCCAGAAATCATGTCTGTTGTATGAAAGATTGCTGACAATTTCGGTCATGACGCTTGGTTTGGCTTCGAATTAAACGAGGGGGTATTTTACGCGCCAGTTAAAATTCATTACTTTTGTCTGTGTAAGCTTATTTTCAATCGATGAATCGATGGTCCTGACCCGAAAGTCGTTGGCGAACACAACGAAACATGTATGCCAGTGTTGCTAGAGGTATTGTCATTTGATGTTGCACGCATTTTGACAAAGATTTTTCATTAGGGCCTAACTTACAAACGTAAACAATGGCTTTTTTCGCAAATTTTTTCATTAAAAACTCGCCTAATCAATCCACTGTCTATTAGAAAAGGAAGTGTTCACCTATCCGAAAGAATCGGAGGCTTACATATGTAACCTTTGTGCCACGAGAAATTTACAGAAGAAGCCATTGTTTACGTTTGTCAGTTAGGCCTTAATTAAAAATCTTTATCGATTTCTTTAATTTTGCTCTGGCAAGCGCGTTTCAGTTTGATACTGTGGTGATTTATTGAAATTGCATTTTTAGCAGGGAGCTCATAGAAAAAGAGTGCGATTCGCGAGTTCAAAGTGCTGATCTGCTTCAGGCAACTCCAATCATCGTTTTCGAACCCATCTTCAGTTGGTTTTCTGGTAATGCTAGAATTTCATAAACAACGAGCTGGGGTGGTCAAGCAGTAGTCATGGACATCAGAATTAGTTATGCCAATTTACTGATAAAAGATGACACCATACAATGTTGAGGTACATCTTGGATGTACATTATTGAGGAGAAGGAACAAAATCACCACTAGTAGTTAATAAATGAAAAACTTTTCCTTTTTAATGGTGTAATTAGAAACGTATTTCAATCCCGTCCATCATGTCATCGTTTCTGCATATTGTCAAACCTTAATTATGAATTCAAAAATAAATCCAGATCAAGTATTACCCAATTCCGTTTAAACTACCAAGAGCCAATGGGCACGGGTCCAATTTTCGATCGTGAGAATTCCACCGAGACAAAGCTAAGTCATTGAACTTGTCAACGGCGGATGATTCTGTGGTCTGCCCACGAGAATTTATCGTTGTTTATTTTTTATTTTTTATTTTCCCTTCCATCGCCCCTTTGTGGTGTTATTTTAAGAACCTAAAACATGATCATAAAAATTCATACATCTCCATAAGGCTTCATCTTTAACTTACCGATTGCTGCCGTCAGTTCTCTGCGATAAAGGTTCCAGCACAAACCGGTTGTAATGAAGATATTAATACTTTTAGTCGGGGCAATTAAACTTCCATCGACCATGGGTTACTTTGTTTACCAACATTATCCAAAAACATTGGTCCAGATCCGGAGGATGAGTGGGGGGTGACCAAAATGCTGAAGTGAAATCGTTGAAATTAATTTGCTGATCGTTCAAGTGGAAGCCGGTTGATATTTCACGTTTGTGCAAATTTCGAGGAACTAAAATATGTGCTTTTGGCATCCTGCTTTTCGATCTTCGCTCAACGGAAGATCAAATACAAACAAGTGACCTTTAGGAGCGCAACGTGTGGCTCACATATCAAGGTTGTTGAATTTTCGGGAATGTTACGATTATTATTTTTGGATTGGACTGGTTTGAAATTTGGATTGTTGAACAGGATTTCTGCCGAAAACTAGATGCTGGAAGTTTAAAGCATCACGTGAATGAAATGCAACGCTTACAATACACGGGAAGAATGAGTTAACCAGTGCTGAGCACTTTCTTTTGGAATTTTACTCATTTTCAGTAACATTGAGGTTACTGTTTGGGTTAGTTTAAAGTGGGAGTTTTTAGAGAAACTGAATAAAATTCCCAAAGAAAGTACTTATTGATACACACTCATTTCGTTTTCGCTGGAGATCAGCAAAATAATTGTTACTGTTATTCCAGCAAAGCAAGTTTTATGATACTGACAACACTTCACTGTAGCTTCAGCAAGCTTGGTTTTGATTTGCTGAACGATCAGCAGATCCAACAAAAAACCCATTAAGTGCTGTTTTGCCAGCTAACTTTTGGCACTGTTGAAATATCAGTGCAATGTTTACTTAAAAAAATCTATCTAGGGTACGGGACGGGTTTTAAGCAGTTTATTCAGCACCTGGGACATTTGATGAAGCTGTATGTTATCTACATATAATTAGAATTGCCATTATTATAATATCTCTCTGCTTACTTCTTATCTATAGAATCATACCTTCAGAAACAAGCATCAGACTAACAAAATTTCATAGCCATGAAATAAAATTCCCAAATGCAGGGACTTATTAAAAGTATGCGGGTTGATTTTCGATCATGAAAATGTTTTCTTCAGCTCCGCAATCTATACATAAACTAACAGTATTGTATGCGTGTGATTCCGTGCATGTGTACTAAGGCGAAATGAAATAGGCCAGTTCACGATTTGCTGCCAACGTCAATTTCCCCAATCCGCTCCTTCGTTTTACCGATCCGCTCTCGAAAATAATCAACCAAAACATGTCGATTGCTAACTCGTCACCAACTCGTCTTCTAGCATGTTATGAGGCAAACGCACACGCCCAAACTTTTAGTTTGTCAATGATCTTTAGATTGGCAATGTGCATTTTTTATTTCATTTGCTCTCACGGAGATGTTAGACAAAGCAACTGTGACGATAAACGGGATGCTTCGTTTTAAAACAAACAATTGTAAAAGACAATTGTAATGAGGTCTATACAGGTGGAGAAGAACTGCTTAGGTTGTATTAGTGTAATGCAAAATTCTGTCATTGTGTTTGTGAGACGATGCACAGCCTAGTTTTTTTTTGTAAACATGCGTGACGTAGATCTCCAAAAACAACCATTCACAACAGCAGCAAATCACCAGGTGGAATGTTTATTTTCAATAATTGGTATAGTTATTTAAAGATTCTGGCTGCAAAATGCCTTTTTGTGCTAAATGGATCCTAAACTTGCTTTGTTATTATTCGCTTGTTTGTGGAGTTTTACGTCACTACCTGAAATCATGGATTGTTTACACATTTTTCGTTACTAATACCAACAGACACCTTGCTCTTCTCCACCTGTATAGATCTCATTGCGCTATATCCATGGTTAACAAAGAAGAGAGGAAACTTGGGCTCTCCCAAAAGCAACAGTGATGCCATAGCTGCCGCTCAACAGCGAAGCGTTATTTATCGTTGAGTACTATTGGATAGCTTCGAAACATAATTATTTATTGCATATTTGCATATGATAGTGCCAGATGATGGACAATAGAATCATAAGCAAAGATCAACGTCAAGTGACTGGAAGAAACATGAAATAAATATTGATTTAAAATAATCTTAATGTGAAATGAATTTAACTCAATATTCAACATCACATTCTGGCAACAAGCGTGGATGTGAGGAGGAGCTGCTGAAGACATTCCCTCCGGTATACGTGAACCAATACAAAATATACAAAGTCAACATTTGAGCGAACTTCTTCAGCAGGAAATGGATGGTTTTCTAGATGATGTATTTTAAATCTTCAAAATGACTGTAATAAATTGGTAATCAAATCGAATCATTAGCTTTATTCCTATTTCCTAACAACTGATTAAAACAGTAAGCCCTGATTAAGTGGTTTCCTTACTCTATATACATAAAAATGAATTTCAGTCTGTCTGTCTGGACCTTATTGACTCGAAAACAACTGAACCGATCAGCGTGAAATTTTGTATGGAGGAGTTTTTTGGACCGGAAAAGGTTCTTGTGATGTTTTGAAACCCCTTCCATTTCTAGCGAGGGGGGCTCACATATAAATGAAACACACATTTCTGCATAACTCGCGAACTAATCAAGCAAATGGAACCAAATTTGGCATGCGCGGGGTTTTGAAGGCAAGAAATTTTTCAATGGTAGTTTGAGACCCCTCCCCGTTGTGAAAGAAGGGCGTTCTTGAGTTATGCAGAAATTTCGTTTGTATAGGAGCCCCCTTTCAGAATTGGGAGGGGTCTAAAACTACCATTGAGAAATGTCTTGCCTTGAAAAACCCTCATATGCCGAATTTGGTCCATCAAGCAAATGGAACCAAATTTGGCATGTCGGGATTTTAGAGGTTAGAAATGTTTCTACGGTGGTTTGAGACCCTTCCACTGTCTGGTAGAGGGGAGGGGGGTCTCATACAAATGAAACACAAATTTCTGCATAACTTGAGAACTAATCAAGCTAATCGAAACAAAACTTACATGTGGGGGTTTTTGAAGGCAAGAAATGTTTCAATAGTAGTTTGAGACCCCTCCCCATTCTGAAAGGGAGAAAGAGGCTCTCCCATACAAATGAAACTGACATTTTTGTATAACTCGAGAACTAATCAAGCAAATGGAACCAAATTTGGCATGTGGGGGATAGCGGCAATAAATGTTTCTACAGTGGTTCGAGACCCCTCTAATCTCTGGTAGGGGGTGGGGGTCTAAGGCAAATGAAACACAACTTTCTGCATAACTCGAGAACTTATCGTTCGCGGGTATTGTGGGGGAAGATAGTATGTATTGTTTTGCAACCGTGTAAAGTTAGAGGTCATAAGCGAGTTTATTTTTCTTATTGATCCGGTTTCCTGAGACCAAGTGTCAATATCTAGATTTAGATTTTAGAGGAAAATATCACAACCGTGCCAAAGTGAATTTTGATTCGGCGTGCAGGCCTAGTTTGTAAATTAATCAGTGCAAGAAGAGTATATTAGACACAGATATCATGTTAATACCAGAAGGTTTCCGACACGTCGGTGACGGCCGGGTTGATGACGAATGCCGATGGAGGCAGCTGCGGGTCCAGCAGGACTTGCCCATCTAGGATATTGAGGAGAGCTGCAAGAAGATAATTTTGCGATGGTCTAGGTTATCCAAACTATCCTGGCAGTAACAGTAACAGTAATTTTACTGCACAGCTACAGTATGGAAAAAGGCCGATGGAAAATAAATAAATAAATAAATAATAAACAGTAAGCAGTAACAGTAACAGTGTAACTGGCAGTGTTTTCAGGCAACCTGAAGTGACAATAAATATTCAAACGTATTCAATTAATATTCAATTATTAATTAATTAGGTCAAAAACACTATAAGGCAATATGACATCTGTTAGGTCATCCAAACTTTCCTTGAGATAAGAACGTAGGACCTACAGTTGCAACAAAAACTTTCTGGGCTATGCAAAACTACGAGTATATTGAAAAGTATTTACTAAATATCTTAGAAGACAAACAGACATCATGAGATAATCTTTGAATGTTCTAGGTTATCCTAACAATCCTGGAGTTCAAAACTAAAAATCTACAGCTGTAACTGTAGTTTTCTTCACTAAACAAAGTAGCAATATGTATTTGACCAAGTTAAGTGAGTCTTTTGAAAGGTTTCAAAGATATAATGAGATATTGGGATGTTCCACAAATACCTTTGAGCTCAGAGGTTAGGATCTACAGTCGTAATAGTAGCTTTATAACCTATAAAAGGTGACGATATGTATTCAAACACATTCAGTGAATCTTCTGTAGGTCATCAGCCATTATCAGAGTATCTTGGGATGTTCATGTTCATATAAACTGACCTTTAGCTCAGAACCTCAGATGAACAGAAGTAACGGTTGCCTTTTGGGTGCCACAAAGTTAGGATAAATTTTCAAACATATTCAATGAATATTCTGAAACGTCCACAAACATCATAGGATAACTTTGTTAGTTTCTGGTCATTCACACTTTTCTTCAAAACTCAAGGTCTACAATTGTAACAGTAGCTCTATGGACTATACAAAATTTTGTAAGTTTGTTTGGTTTAGAACATCCCAAAATTATCTCATAATGTCTGTTTGTTTTCCAGGACGTTCAGTGAATATATTTTAATACATATCATAACATGCTGTAGCGGATAAAGATACTGTTACAACTGTAGATCTTTAGTTCTAAACTCCAGGACAGTTTGGACGCCATAGCACGTATCAAACAAATATTTTCAACTTTTTTCCTATAGTTTTTATGTTATTGAGCACCAATTTAATCAGAATACACCTTGCTTGCTTGTATTACAACGCCTGGTAAACTTAGGCCTGACAGGGTTAATTCAATGAATATTGTGCAATCCAGAAGGCTAACATTTAGTTGCCTACTCCTACGTCATCTTTTCGAATAACTCAATGGGCCTGTACCTTGTAGTTTTGTAAGCTATCGCTATCCAATTAAGCCTTCAGTTCTTCCATATTATACGCGTTTTTGTGGACTGGATTCCGACTCGAAGTTTATTATTTTTCAAGCTAAGATATTTTTTACCCATTAATGGGTAGAAAAATAACCATCTCTTGGTCTATTATTTAAAACAAATATGGTAGTTAGAATGCGTTATTTTGATTTTCAAAGCACTCATTTTCTACGGTTTCGTATACTATCAAAAAATGGGAAATATGGGAGGCAATCGTTCATACAACAGACCTGATTTCAACAATATCATGCTTGAATTTACATTCCATAAATTTATGCAAAATCTGGAATAACTTTAACGCAGAAAATTCAATGTTTCTTTCAAACTGTGTGCATATAGAAAGCAGAGTAATTTTGTTATTTATCAGTATATTTTTATAGAGGTTTAAGCCAAGAATCGAATCTGGATCCTTATCGTCAATTAAAGTTGACAAGCCAGTGTTAACTAGAAGTTAATACATGAACATATCATTAAATACCTTTCTCGCTGCAGCACTGCTCCCTATAGTTGATGTTCTATGGTTCGCACCATTTCTTCAGGGCTCTTTTCCACACCAACTAATCATCTCACTCTCTATTCTCCTACCCCACAGGTTGCGGTGAACGTAACGACGCTTCGCGAATCGTTGGCGGTCAGCCAACGGGGATCAACGAGTTCCCTGGATGGCACGCTTGAGCTACTTCAATCGATTCTACTGCGGCGGAATGCTGATCAACGATCGCTATGTACTGACGGCTGCCCACTGCGTCAAAGGGTAAGTAACCCAGCGGCCACTAACCGTACATGTGCATTTGACTGACTTCGATCCATCCCCGCTCTCCCCACGCAGCTTCATGTGGTTCATGATCAAGGTGACTTTTGGAGAGCATAATCGATGTGATGACGCGGTCCGGCCGGAGACCCGCTTCGTACTGCGGGCTATCGCGCAAAAGTTCAGCTTCCTCAACTTTGACAACGATATCGCCCTGCTGCGGCTGAACGACCGCGTTCCGATAACCGATTTCATCAGGCCGATCTGTTTGCCGACGGAACCAGGTTAGCTCCCAATTTTTTGGTGTATTGTTTTTGTGTTCTGTTTGTCGGTGACGCGCGAGTCGGTTTCTCCGATTTTATCTCTTAATTAGTTTGGCCGTTTTTTTTGTTTTGACGATCTATTCCTCTGCCATGGACATGATGTCCGATTCAGTTCAAACATTGCACCGACATTGAAGAAGAAAAATAAACACTACTCACGTTCCACGGAATAGCATGAACAAAGAATAAAAACGAGTGCAATCAAAAGTGAGTGTGTGTCTTGATGGGTCTCTACCTATTCCCCAATTGACCGGCGGGATTTTTTAAAGTAGCCAAATAGATGCCTAGCTGCCGACTTTGTCCGTTGGTTATTTTCACCAACGGACCAGAGCTCTCTGGGAGGGTGCGACTGAATGCATGTAAATTAGAGTGCCGAATAAAACATCGTTAAATTAACAATGCATGTGGTGTCACCTGATATGGCGAAATGAATTGGAAAATACTTGTTAAACGATGTTACGACAATCGGCCAATTTAAATTCGATGCGATCACGAAAACGAAAGTGGTTAGTTTGAACTGTATATTGTGTAATTACATTCACTCGGAAAGCTTGTACAAACTACTACTCTAACAGTAAGATGAAACTACAGCGTATGAAAAAACCTCACGGTTGTTGTTCTTTTACGGGCAGAAAGTGAGGACAACTATCAAGTTTTCCACATAATATTCTAAGTTCAACATTCTAAAAGAAATTTGTCTATAAAATTATCACCAATTTAAAGAGAACAATGCAAGTAGCAACAGGCTCAAAGTAACGTTTTCCCAATCTATAGCTCGCGACTGATTTAGTGGCTTTGTGCGTAGGTGGACAGTCTAGAGTGACCATAAGGTCCTTCGAGGTTTTTTTTAAAGAAATTGCGGCACTTAGGGAAGGTTTTCAATGTATTTATGTTTTTTAACCACCAGATTCGTTATTTATAAATTAGCTGAAGCCTGTGGATTCTTTGTCAAATCTTGTCAATAATATGCGCAACAGTCAGGGTCAAGAAAAAAATACTTTAAAACATTTTTTTGACCACGACATGGTCGCAAAATTCAATCTCGCCACAGTGCCCATGCAACACACAAGTTTTATAGCGGTTGAAAATACTAATATATTACTAGATTTGGTTAAAAAGAAGTTCACTCAACATACAATCATGAAGATGTGTTACTCGGGTGTGATCTGGTGTGAGATTTAGTTTCTTGGCATTTATGGTGTAATTCAAGTGGCATACCTGCTCAGCTTTTTAACTACACACTTGTGGGTGATTGGTAGTTTCCTTTCTTGCTTGATCTCTGCCGCAGAAAACTGCTCAGTCTTATTTGCTAGTACGAAACCATTTACTGATTTACTGCGGTTCATCATGTCCTAAAGCAACGTTCATTAAGAATCCAGAATAATAAAACCATCTTTTTTTTCGTAACGGATTGACGTACGAATAAGTTCAATACATCAAAACAAAGGTAATTCACTGTACTTTTAAAAATATGAATACAAATCATTTCTCTTCGTTTCAAATTAAAATTTGCACTTACTACTTTGTTCCTCCCATCCAACGCTGCCCACCTCAGGAGTCAACTTCATTGGCACATTTGTTCCACATGTTGGTCATCTAAGCCGCATCCCGAGCCTTTTTTTCCACTTTTTTTAAGCTTCCACTTCATTACTTAGCTTAGCTTAGCTTAGCTTGACTGACTGCACGTATAGATGGTTGCTACTCCGTGGTTGATCAGAATCAGTGAAATTGCACAATGAATCAACTGAATGGGGCTGGGAGTAACCGACCATTCTCACTGTACACGTTTCAGTGACTCAATTACTTTAATAATCAATAACGGCGCCGGCCACGTCCTTGCAATCAGTTGGGAATAGGGAAGGAAAGTTAGTGTGACCTTTGCTGATTAGGGACCGTGTTTACCTCTGCATCCCCACAAAGATCACAGGAAGGAGGTTTTTCTAAAGTAGGGTAGGGTTGAAAGGATCAGGATTCACCTTGATAAGTGATGTGATCATATATATATTGTGCATTATAAAATTAAATGAACATTCACACATACATACACATGTATACATACACAAAATTACACATGCACTCAGTAGCAAAAAAAAAAAAAAAAGCCGAGCAAAACCCTGCCCCCAAAAACCACGTTGTTCAACCCCCTGTCTCCCCGCCAACCATCAATATCTCCAAATGAAAATCTGACAATCCAATAACCAATGTATAGACCTTATGCGATCAAAACCTCATGCCGACAAAACCTACAGACCCGAAGCTATCACAACGTATGTGAAAAAAGCCATCCCTGGACAC
Organism: Aedes japonicus; assembly: GCA_034211315.2. Taxonomy (NCBI): domain Eukaryota; kingdom Metazoa; phylum Arthropoda; class Insecta; order Diptera; family Culicidae; genus Aedes; species Aedes japonicus. Next base: position 126,751 of record JASCZW010000923.1, read on the forward strand.
AGCAACCCCAAAAATCCGCACCCCTGTGAAGGACCCAGGTAGCACACTAAAAACCCCTCCACAGCCTACAAAAATACAGAAAACAATGCGGACAAAACTCGAACTACCTCCACAAAGTTGTCCGGACCACAGCTGGCGTCAAAGTTGACACACCAACACGAGACCCCCCCCCCCCCTCACCCGATACTGACCCCGCTCAAACATCGGTGCAAAAAAAAAAAGCCGAAGTGAATTCATCTTATTAATACACATGATTTGTTACGCGTGAAATATCCCAAACAACTAGTGTAGCCCACGAAGAACTTTGAAAATATGGCATTCAGTATGAATTGGTTTGTGAAAACTACGTATACAGTGTTATACAGTATTATTAATAAAATTCACCTCGGCTTCCTCCCCGCACCGACACCTCAGCAAGGTCAGCATCGGGTGAAAAAGGGAAATGCCCACGTTGGTAGGTCAACCCCGACGCAGCTGCAGTCCAAACCACCCCATGTAAACAGTTCAAATCCCGCCCACACAATCCTCCGCACCCCTACAAGCCCCGAAGAAACCTCCAATATGCCCCCAAACCCCTCACAGAAACACGGACCCTCGAAATCTCCACGCCCAAAAACGACTCCCCTCACACATGCCACGACAACCCCAAATCTATAAACCCTATCAACATGAAACCCTGAACACACCAGATTCACACATTTTGTATAATGTTGTCAAACCCCCATCGAAAAACACTGACAATTGACAAAGTTACAGGAGGCTGAACATGGAGTCTTCCGCCAACAAAACCCCGCTCGGCCTCTCCCACGACACTGAGTGTACATACACATACATATACATACATATCGAAACAAAAAATATTGGAATGGGACACAAAAGGAGAAAATGGAAAGAGCTCACCCGGGTTTCCAGAACATTCCATTGCTGTGGTTGTAACATCGAGGAACCAGAGCAGGTCCGCGTATCCACCAGAGAACATTCTGTTCTTAAGGAGATGGTCGACCATGAACGCTCCACGACCATTAACCAAACATCTCCGAGTGACGCGGGTGAAATCGAGCTCCTTCTGTCGCCGCAAGGCTGTATGTTCGGGGTTCCGTCTGCACCGGGGACACTTTGTTTTTACACCAGTCGAAAGCCTCGTGTTGGACCGCAATCAACTCTTTAGTGACCGAATCATCATCAAGATGAAAAGTTCAACACTACACAATAATTTCCACTAAATATCTAATTTTCTCGAAAATTTGCAGATAAAACAAGCAGCGAAGCACAAACACGTCAGTCCCGGAGCGCGACCTACTTCGATCCTTTATATTGAACGTGTTTACTGTACACAAACTTGGTTAGAGAATGAAAGAAAAAAACCGTGCACACATGAGGTCGTATGTTGACAGCTCATCGCTAGGTCACCTCGATCGAACGAATAGGGTTCAGATATTGCCTATCCTAACATCCCCGCTCAATGTCCGGTACGTGGCAACCCCCAGTTGACTCGATGTCTCTGGAATAGACTTACCGACAAACCTTTAGTCATGATGTCGCCTACCTGTTCACCGGTGGGAATGTAACGAACAGCTATATGTCCCCCGCTGAATCTCTTCACGGATGAATCGATGCTTGACGTCCACGTACTTCAAGCGGCCGATATCCCGCTTCTCTTCGATCACTGTCGATCCAATCGTGGACTGGTTGTCTTCGTGGTACACAACTGTACCCTCCGGTTCAATTGCCAAATCCTTCAGCAGACGCATCAGCCATATTCCGTGACATACAGCTGTGCTCAGTACCACCAGCTCCGCTTCCGTAGAGGACAGCGCTCGTTCGCAACGGCTAGCACAACTCGCACGGAGTCCAAACGCGCAACCGGAGAATAGGTTTCGACGTAACCAAAACCTGCTTTCTGGCTGAATCCACGGGCCACGAGTCTTGCCTTATAGTGATCTTCCCCATCGGCTTCGTTTCGCTTGACCTTGAACAGCCACTTGCACGTAATCGGTATGGTTCCGCCCCCACTTTTTCCAATCCGGCCTCTTCTTCATTTCCGCCAGCGAACTTGGCAGATTGTCGACAAAACTCGTCGCGTTCAACGCAAATCCCATCTAGTTCATCTCGGTAGTCTCGATGTCATCCCGGAGGATTTCGGTCTCGTTCCGTTCGGCGATCTGATGATGTTGATTCCGGTTCTTCATTTTCTTCTTGTATCGTTCTGTCAGCACAGCTACTGAAACTGTCTTCCACAGCGTCTTCGCTCAAATCCCCAGCTGATTCGTCCGAATCTCCGCCTGACCCATCCGATCATCTTCAGCGTCGCTCTCGTCGTCGAACTCGCTATCCGACTTTCTATCGGACTCGTTTCGAACTGCACGGAAATAGATCGGAGCTGCATTCGACTTTCGGACCCCCTTCCGAATTCGTTCGGCGCTCGCCTTCAACCAACACAACGTCTCGAGCTACGACGATCTTATTGCGTTTGGGATCCCATACACGGTAAGCGCAGTGAGAGTATCCCTCGAAAATTCCAGCTTCTTCCTAACCTTTTGAACTCACGACCGACACATTCGCCACCGTTATCGCAGCGAATCCAAGATAACCGCGATCCGAAAACTCACTAGCGCTTCATACTCCTTGAACCTGTCCAAGACATGATCTTTCGAGTTCATCAACCACACTACCGTAAAACGACTCCAGTCGTCGACGAAGGTAATGAAATACTTTTCACCTTCTATCCCCACCTGCGTCGCCGGGTCACAAACGACCGAATGGATGAGTGCTAGTACTCGCTCCGACTGTCGACCGCGTTTATTTGCCAACGAGGCACGACTCACAAATAAACTCGCCACCGGATGGCTTCAGCTTAGCACTCATCCCGACGACCATCTCGTTTCCGATCAACACCTTCAAGTTCTTCGTACTTAGGTGCCCGTACCGACGATGCCAGATTACTAGTTCTCGGGGCATACGACCGCACGAATACAACAGTGATTCGGACGGCTTTTTCCGATGAAATTCAAGCTCATAGAGTTTACCGCGACGTAAGCTGCAGGTACACACAATGTCTAGCTCCTCCAGCTTTTCTCCGGACGATCCGAAGGTTAGGAAGTGGTCCTGCAAACCACCACCGTCGTGTCGCAGTGTGAGGAGCTTATTCTGCAAGTAGAGACGACTTGCGATGGTTTTTGGCTAAAACACCCGTTTCAGAGCCAACCAGACGGCCCTCGGAGACTTTGTCCTGGATATACATCAACATATTCTCGTTAATCCTGGAAATCAGCAGCGACTTTCAATGCCTTTCATTTTTCGACCGCTTCTCAGCTGTCTTTGCCTTCATCCTCCTCCTTCACCACCAGCTCATCAATTTCCGCCGCTTCCCGCTCGATGAACTCCTGGACCTCCTCCAGGAGATCCAATATCTGGAACTTCCACTGCGGGTAATTTGATCCGTCGAACTGGGGCACTCGTGCAGTTTCTGCTTCTCTGTTCATTTTTATTTACACTTGCACTTTATCCGCAATCGCGAACACTGGGTAACCTATAACCTAATGGAATATTCGGGACTCTGACACGGAAAACTAACTTGTAACACGCAACAAAAAAAAAACCTTTTATTGAACGTGTTTACTGTACCCAACTTGGTTAGAGAAAGAAAGAAGAAAACCTCGCACACATGCGGTCATATGTTCTTTAAGCTTCCACTTCATTACTGCCCAAAATCTCTCGATGAGCGGGAACTGCGGGCAGCTGGGTGGATTTATGTTTTTATCGATGAAATCTACGTTGTCATCACGGTACCACTGGATGACTTCCCGGCTGTAGTGACAACTCCTCAAATCTGGCCAAAACTTCTCGGGACCTTTATGGGCTTTAATGAAAGGTAGTACGTGGTTTTTAAGGCATTCTTCCTAGTACAGCTTCGAGTCCATCGTCTTATTCGTCACGAATACTTTGGTCTTTGCTCCGTATATCCCTTGCCAAATCATCAGCTTTTTGGCAAATTTGTCAAATTTATACCACAGAAAGTGGGCGCATAGGTTAACAAACCGCTGTGAAAGAATTCTTGCAGCGGTCACTTCCCATGCCCCTGCAACACAGTAAGTGATTCCGGATTCTAACTGGGCAGAACTTTATATTACATGATATCCCATATATTTGATCTGACAATCTATATTAAGAATAGTACTTGATTGCTAGCTCATTTCATCTCATTTACTTGATATCATTCCAAAAGGCAGTGGTTGGCAACCCAACTGCGATAGAGCTGGGCGATATAGGCTACCATACTTCTCCCTTCCAACAATTCCAGCTTGATGAGCTTACACCGGCTCTCATAATTTGGCAACCTGTGCGAGTCTTGCCAACGAAGATGTCGCAAAGCAAAGCGTATAAACCTTCGCTGGACGGCTTCGATCCTCTGGACTGCATTTTCGTAGAAAGGGGACCAAAAAATAGCACAGTACTCCAAAAAAGGACGAATCAAAGAGCAGTATAGTGCCTTCAGACAATAAAAGTTTTTTGCGAAGGGAAGATGAATCCTAGCTGCGATGAGGTTTTAAAAACTATATTGGCAATATGGTTCTCGAATGACAGTTTGGTGTCTAGCATTACTCCCAGATCCTTCATTGTTGTTTCACGTTTCAAGCGCGTTCCTCGAAGGATGTAGTCGTGGAACATGACACGTTTTCAACCAAAGAAGATAGCCGAGCCAATTCATTTAAGGACATTCTGTTGAACCTGAACCGGTCGTCGAACACTCGTAGTTCCTGCTAAAAAAAGTGGACATTTTATGGTGTAGTACAGTTTTCGGTCGTTTGTGTAGGATAATTTCAGGCATCTGAGGACCAAGTTCAAGTCGTTCATATATAACAGAAAAAGGAATGGGCCAGGGTGGCTGCCTTGCGGATCGCCGGATGTTACTGAAAAGCTGGACGAGGGATAATCTGAAATCTTCACAGACATAGTTCTACTACCAGTCAGGTATAAGCGGATCCAATTGCAATCTGATGGTTCATTTTATCGAAAGCCACAGAAAGATCTGCGCATATAGCGTCTACTTGAGTTCCGCGTTCCATTTCGCGGATCACAAACAACGTAAATACAGTAAGGTTGTTCGCCGTCGAGCGCTTGGGCATAAAACCATGTTGGTCAGGAGGAATAGTCTGTGAATAGTCATGGACCAGCCTTTGAAGAACAATCAATTCGAATAGCTTGGATACAGAACTTAGTGCAGCAATCCCACGATAATTGGCGACGGATTGTTTTTTGTGTATTGGGAAAACAAACAACTCTTTCCAGCATTCAGGAAACACACCGGAAGCTAAAAACAAATTGAAGACCGTAGCCAGGGGCGTAGCGAGTGTGTCAATGCAACTCTTCATGATAATTGAAGGAATACCATCAGGACCGCATCCAGTTTTTCATCTGCTTCCCGGCTGCAATCACCATATCACTATGACACTCAAGCGGAAAATATTGTTAGAAGCCGCTTTGAGACCCTCGACATCCACAATTTCGTCGCAGAAGACACTGCTGAACTGCGTACGGAACAAGTTGGCGATATCCGCGACAGAGTCAGCTTCATGAGTGCCGTCAGTCATAGAAGAGGGTTCAGGATTTATTTTATAGTTTTTGGGTGGTTCTTTCAAGTGTTTTCCAGAGATTCCTTTAGAATCACAAGATTACACAAGTTCAGGGATTCCCTCAAAAAAAAAAATATCACTTGAATGTTTTGAAGAACTGCCGATGAGATACACTGAAAATAAATTTTACGAAATCGAAGGTAGGACTAACAAATCTATTCGTTGTTTTCTTCAACGAAACTGATTTGTACTTTTTAAGGAGCTACCTTTGTATTTAATGCCGCACACGCTAAACACTAAGCATTTGTTGACAAAGAAAGAACATATGTTAATTTCACGAAAACATTACAAAGAGCTGCTAATAATTTGTTACCAATAAAAAGAAACGTCTCTGGTGGTTGCATACACGACTGACAGATCTACTTTATCGGCTCAATATATATAAAAAAACGCAACTACCACAAGTTTGTTCGTGACATGGGATTCGATCCTGTATTTTCAGGAAGAGCTGTTGTTGAGTCCGTGGTTGATCTCACTAGGCCAAGAAGACTTTCATTTCTATTTTGGGATAAATGCGCCATCCCAGCAGGAACACCAACATTCATGAGTACGACCGAAGAGAAGCAGCGATTGGCTGGTCTTCACGAAATCCATTTTGTGCATTGTACAAAAAATGTGTAACGATAGTATTTTGTTAGATGACAAGCAATATGAATGTTTCATACGATTTACGAGACATTGGTTCTATGTACAAAATCCATGTTAAAGAAACGAGCGAAAGCTAATTTACGCAAATAAATTTTCAGTGTACCAGAAGAAGCTCCTGAAAGAATCCTTAGAGGAATGCCTACAAACTCGTGAAGAATATCTATAGAAATGCAAGAAGGAATATCAAGGAAGATCAGAGAATTTTTCATATAATCATTGAGAAATTCTATCGAATTTTCTTACAAGATTGTCTCAAAAATATTATGAACAAATCATTTTAGAGCGCACACACAAACTGACTTTCAGACCTTCATCTATCACAGTAGTGTTAGCAGGGGCTGGATAGTCAAGAACAAAATTGATATAGTTCTTGGCTCAGAAAATACCAGCACATCGGTCCCAAGCTCGCCCCTAAAAATTCAATGCACATCGAAGAACCTTTCATAGATTCTGTCAAATTAATAAACCGAATAAAAAAAAACCAATGATTCATGTAAGAAAAGCGGAAGAATGTATTGCAAGGTGCAAGGTGTCAGGTGAACTTGGAACCAAGGGGTTTTACAACAGTGCGACATTAAAAATCGCTAATTCCTATTGAATGTTGGTGTCAGTGTCAATTGTTTGCGTCATGGGCCTAAATCAGCACAATTAAAGTAGAGTGTTTTAAAAGGTAGATCCTAAAATAAACACATATTTAAAAAATTATATTTTTTAGTAAACAAGCAATTATTAAAAATCTTAAAAATCTTGGTTTATCTAAAAAATGTGTAATCTTTACATACATACATCTGTAGGAAAAATACGAATAAAATCTGTGTCAATAGATAAATCTGTGCATGTGGCAACCCTGCACGCAATAGGTAGCTTGTTTACAAGGTGTTGGAATTTATACCGCTCAAACGAAATTTTTCATTGGCTTTTTCCGAATTCTTTACGATTAAATCCAAGAAACGGTGTAAAAATAAGCACTGGTGTCTGTTCTCCAATCGTAATAAATTTAGAGCACCAAAGCTCAAACTTTTCTTACCGAAAACATTCCACGTAAACAAGCTCCCTGAACTGCCAAAATTGCTTTGATGATGCAATCGTGTAATGATCTATTATGTATTTTCTCGAGTCATTTTTGATAAGGACCTACACTGATAGGCAAAATAAAGTGCCCACCTTTTCGTTTTTTCAATTTCTCTCATTTACTTGGTTCAAATTAAAGTAAACACAGTGTAGTTTTTTTTTTCTTATTCAATTTTTTATATTCTTTTTAAGTTTCACTTATGGAATACTGAAAAAAAGGAGGTTTACTTAAAGAAAAAGTAAACAATTTGTGTTGAAAAAAAAACAGTGACAAAATAAAGTGCCCACTTCAAAAGCGATATGTTTTCGATAAGTTTCCATTGGAAGACCCCTCGATTGTTTATGTTTTGATATTTTGATATGTTTTGAAGCAAACGGCTCAACCTGGTGCATTTGTATACGTGATCGCATTTGATTCAATTGAAAAAATGGAGAACGCAGTGCTTTCGAAAGCAATTCCCTTGGCAAAATTCTTCTGAAGCTTAAAACGTTTGGATCAAACTTGCCCGGAAGCGCCCATTTATCAGCAAGACAAACAAAGCCAAATGGCTTAATTTTGCTAAGGAGCATGCTGATAAGCCCCTAGAGTTCTGGAAAACGGTTCTCTGGACGGACGAATCAAAATTCGAGCTGTTTAACCGAAACCGGCGGATTCGTGTTTGGAGCAGATCGGGAGAGGAGCTTCAGGAGCGCCACATCCAAGGCACGATGAAGCATGGAGGAGGAAATGTGATGGTCTGGGGGTGTTTTTCGTGGGGTGGAGTGGGAAGCATTGTGAAAATCGACGGGAAAATGACGGCAGATTCTTACATCAACATCCTGCGAGAAAATCTGGAGGTTTCGCTGATCCAGACGGGCCTTGAAGAGAAGTTCGTATTCCAGCAGGACAACGACCCGAAGCATACTGCCAAGAAGACCAAGTCTTTCTTCCGGTCTTGTCGGATCAAACCGCTGGAATGGCCTCCACAAAGCCCGGACCTTAATCCCATCGAGAATTTGTGGGCGATTCTCGATGCCAGGGTTGACAAAACTGTTATTACCAATAAAAATATCTATTTTGAAGCCCTGGAGCGCGCCTGGGAAGATCCACAGCACCTAAAGAACCTGGTCGAGAGCATGTCGAAGCGCCTGCTGGAGGTCCTGAAGGCCAAAGGAGGACACATCAATTATTGTAGGCTTTTATTTTACTTTAATTTATGTTTCTGTAGCCTAAATGAAGTGGGCACTTTATTTTGTCACTGTTTTTTTCACCACAAATTGATTTTATTTTCTTTAAGTATAACTCCTTTTTTTCAGTATTCCATAAGTGAAACTTAAAAAGAATATAAAAAATAAGATAATAAAAAAAATACAGTGTGTTTACTTTAATTTGAACCAAGTAAATGAGAGAAATTGAAAAAAACGATGAGGTGGGCACTTTATTTTGCCTATCAGTGTAAAAGCCACTTGCAACAAATGACTTTAAACGGGATTCATACGATATACAACTTCACCATTAGGTTGCGCCAACATTTATCTAATACATTATGTTTTCATTTCACAAGAGTGTTTTGAGAATCGTGAGATATCATCGTTCAAAGTCATTGTTTACAATAGGCTTTTAGGCCCTCATCTTGAATTACTCGAGTTTTCACCATTGGTGTGAATAACATCAAATTGAAATTATCTCATAAAAACGAAATCTGATGGTATTCAATTATTTTCGCTCTACTGATTTAATATTGAACACAAAATTGGCCATGCATTTAAACAAAATTCCCGCCCTGTTCATGAACACACCCCACTGATTATTTTTTCCTCAAATTCTCTTTAATGAACAACCGGTGCGGTCTTTACTTTCACCCACCCAACGGTAAACATGACACACATTCTTGAGCGTTCTCGTTTGAATTCCACACACGCATTCGGAACACTTCATTCATGTGCCGTCGGGGCGTGACACATTATATTTTGTATTCTTTTTGCACCTTACGCTTGAACCGAAAATATAACAATAACCAATCTCCTCTCGCTTTCATCCATTTCAGCGAAAAACTACGTCGGAACGAATGGCCTCGTGACCGGTTGGGGTACCCTGAAGGAGGACGGAAAGCCATCGTGCATTCTGCAGGAGGTGGAAGTGCCAGTCATCTCGAACGAAGTATGTAGCACCGAGACGAACTACACCTCATCGATGATTACCGACAATATGATGTGCGCCGGATATCTGGGAGTCGGAAAGAAAGATTCCTGCCAGGGTGACAGCGGTGGTCCTCTGATTTCCGAACGGCCCGACAAGCGGTACGAACTGATTGGAGTCGTGTCCTGGGGTAATGGCTGCGCAAGGCCGTACTACCCGGGAGTGTACACCAGGGTGACGCAATATCTGGACTGGATCAAGGAAAATTCCAACGATGGGTGCTTCTGCAATGAGTGAGAGGAGATTACCAGACATGGGTTGTAGAGTGGTTCTAGGGGAAGACGTGATTTTTTTATTTTAAACAAAACAACAGTAAATAACCAGTGTATTTGTGTTGAATGGTAACAGTTATGCGATGAGCCTGTTACTCGGTGTAAATTTTTGAATTTTAAACGGATGGAATGCAGACCTAGTCTCGTGACGAAAAACAAACGTGTAACTCACCGGGAACCGCTCTACGACCCTAAAATGCGTGTAACCAACGAAAGAAACCCGTTCGTATATCAATTAATACGAAGATGGAACGAAGCGAATGGAATATAATGCAACTCGAAACACGAAAAGACTTGAAGAAGCAAACCGCAAGAGAGAAAGAACGAAAGACAGTGGAGTAACCTTAAGCTACATAAGTAACCGAATTAATTTATAGAACTAATGTGTATGAATAAAACAAAAGATACTCGAGATGAACAAAACAGTGTTATTTTTCTCTGGTTATCTGATAATTGAGCCAAACCGAGCCGAAACATTTCCGTTACTGCAGGCTGGGGCTTGGCAGAGCAATGTTAAATCACCCCCATCCACGGAAAGATCGACCATTGCGATGCGTGACGGGAGCAATGATAATTTTCTGCCTAGATTCACATGTAACTTCTACCACACTGACTGAGAAGGCCTTAATTTGGGGACAAAGAGACATATTTTTTCGAAAAGGTGGCGGCCTTCCGATTGCGCTCATCATGCAAGCTAAATGTTGCCGTCCTCCGGGGTGCAATGTCTGTCGCTATAGCGTGAGTACAAGTGGTTACACTGGAAAGAAATTGGGAAGCGAGAAGAGATGGAATAATACAAAGCTGCAGACTGTCAGCTATACTCAGATGATATGACTCAACCCACCAGCAGAGCACGCGATGCCGGAGATGAAAATGACAATAAATATTTACATAATACACGGGGGCGTAACAAGACACAAGGGAGCCCTCGGGATGAACTCAAGACGAATGCTTTACAAACAATGGAAGCATTTGAATATGCAAACTGTACTATTCAGTGAAATGTAAAGTCAAAGTTTTACATTATTTGGATTAAACTTACGTGTAACACAAAATTGTAGAAAAATATTTTTCACATTGTGGTTTAGAAATATTCGATGTTTCCAATTGTTGTTAAATTATCTTTTAACGAGTAATGCTCAACCAAAAAAGATTCAACGCGACCCTCTCCCATTAGGATGAGGATCACGTTTATGTTTTTATTGACTTCGTTTAAAATCATTTGCATGTTTTTTTATGTGTTATCTTCTAAATATCTTCTAAATATAATAAAGTTAAATCTAAGCTAAAATTGAAAATATTCAATTCGACAAAGATTTTTCATTAGGGCCAAACTGACAAACGCAAACAATGGCTTTTTCCACGAATCTCTCGTCATCGAAAACTCGCCTAAACAATCCACTACGGTTATTTCGAAGAGGATAAATTCACCTATCCGATAGAATTGGAGGCTTACACGGTTGTTTAGGAAACCCCATTAATGGGTAAAAACACAAACATTTTCAAGTAGCATTCCCATCTGAAATAAAATGAGGGAACTCTCATTCATGCAAGTGTTGAAAATATACCCAATTAGAAGAAACCTCATACAATAAAAAATGGCTATATGTTTACACATTAATTGGTGAAAAAAAAGTTCAAAAACCAAATGTATCCGGTACATTGTTGGTGGAAAGCGCAGCTTGTTTCAGTTCTTGAATTTTATAAAACCTTAAATAATCTTTGAAACTATAGACTCAGCGAAATAAACTTTCGATATTCATACGATAGCGTTATGATTATTTGCTCCAAGAATTCAATATTATTTTCGTAAATTTATCTTAAACATGAACATGATGTTGAGAACAAATGAAAATATGGGGCAACCAGGATTCGGACCTTGAACGTCGCGGTTATGGGTCCAGGGGCTTGTCCACTAGTATATATCAACACTTGTAATCAGGATGGCTTGAAAGCGTACAAGAACAACGTCGTGTGAAACTAAATCCATTCATGAGTCAGTCTTAAGAAATTCCAAGGCATCGTTCATAAGTTGAATCTTATGAAATTATTAAGTCTATTTGCCTGAGTGATTCAAATTAAATTTTTTGAATCCTGGTGGAGACATTTTTTTGTAAATCAAGCAAAACAATGCATTAGGTCCTAAGTAACAATGACTTTCTCTTTGGTTAATAACTTGTCTATTAAACGATTTGGTGATGTTTTCAACGTATTGAATCCCTAATCACACTTTATACTACCGTACTGTATGTTGAAAATAGTTGAACATGTTTTTACATAGCCGTTGGAGCCCAAAGAGAAAGTCGACAAAGAGAGTCTCTCATTGTTACTTAGGACCTAATGCATTGTTTTGCTTGAAATAACTAATCTTCATGCTTCAAAATGCTTCAATATTATGCTTCCAGATCTTCGATTGTAAAAACTTGCGTTAACAATTTGCCCGGAACCTGGAGGAATTTAGAAAGTTCGACGGAGTTCGACGCAGAAATACTGATTTATTAATAGATTCGTTGTTTCCATAGCTACACCAGAAAAGACATGAATAAAAACAAATGGATAAGGTACCATGAATACCATTAATTTACAATCAACCAAAATGCTAAATAATTTGTATTCAAAAAATGGGTAATTTTTTACCCATTTGTTAGAGAACCTGGCTCCATTGTAATGGGTGAATGTTATGACAAAGACCCATTTTATGACAAAAACTGCTCTTACCCATTAATGGGTAAATCGAGTTTTTTTTCACCCATTAATGTTTTTATTTGCAAACTACCGTGTACATGGGGAGCCTTTGTACCACGAGAAATTTACGAAAGAGACCATTGTTTACGTTTTTAAGTTGGGATCTAAGCACACCACAGCGCCATTTAGATCAAAGGACTGCAAATACGAAGGATAATCATTTGGAGGACATCGAACCATCATTCCTTTTGCATGATCCGGAAAGAGAAAGGTGATTAAACGTCAAAAAGCCTACCCGTTCAAAACAGCCTCTCTTTCATTTGTATCACCGTCCCTTTTCTTCTTACGGAAAAGTTACTCAATATCCGTTAAAAGTGGAACAACTCATAATATGAGTTGTTCCACTTTTTACGACAATAGAGTAACTTTTCCTTGAGAAAAAAGGGACGGTGATACAAATGAAAAAGAGGCTGCTTCGAGCGTGTAATGGAGCCTTGTCAAATAATTTACACACTGAATTTTTTTTAATTATCAAGAAAACTTGAAGATGCTAAATGCCTGTGTTTAAAATGTACGACTTTTATCAATATTGCTCTATGAATTATTAAGTCATACATAATAAATAGGAGCTAAGATAAGAAAAATATACATGTATTGTTTTTGCATTTTCAAGATTTGGTAGGAATAAACATAATTTTCAAATTATTTCGAATCAAAATACTGTTGGTGAGCAGCTTTCTAAATGAGGTTCTTACGAAAACAAAATCTGGGTAGTTGGTCGATTTGCAAAACTTTTAATAAGTTGGTGGAATTTATGTGAAATAAATAGCATTTTCGAGATGTTGTTAAGACTAACCAGAACATTTGATAACCTCCAAGATTTTTTTTTTATTTTTTTTCCGTCGGCCTATTTCCTCACATGGTGACAATCACCGACGTCAGAGAGACGACTCAACCACCTGGACCCTACCTAACGACTCATGACTATGAACCGGGACCAACGGCTTTACTTCCCTTCCAAAGGAAGAACCTCCAAGATTATGATACGGCGAAAAATTCTACGAAATAGATTAAACGTCAAATAATTAACTGTTCTGAACTCCTGGGAATCTCCCTGAATTTCTGAACCACTTCCAGAACTTCTGGGAAGAACCCTTGACTTTTGGGAATCTGCTTGAAATCATGTGAGGTTCCCTGATTTTTTGGAAAATGCCCGGAATTTCAGGGAAATACCCTGAATATAAGGGAAATTGCCTGAACTTTTGGGAAGAAACCCTTTGGGAAGTTCCCTGATTTTCTGGGAATTTCCTCGATTTTCTTGGATGTATGTTCCTTAAGCACCAGAGCGAATCTAAAAACCTCTGGGAAGTTTTCTGAATTCCTAAGAAGTATTCTGAACTTCTGATAAGCTACCTGAATTTCTGGGAAGGTCACTGATTATATGCAATTTTTTGCGAACTTTTGGTAAGCATTTTCGTTCTTCAGTTTCTTAACCACTTCCAGTGTTGGAAGGCGCAAATACTGCGGGCTGTATTCAGGATAGCTTTGCGAAGAATCCTCAGGGCCAGCTGGCTGGTTGAATCCAAAATCCTCACATTTTTGTCGAGAAGATACTAGCTGAGGATCCGTACGCCAACATCCGTACGTCTGCAGTGCACTTTTGTAACGGGCTCAAGCGGACTTTTCCAGCTGCATCGCAATTTGGAACGCTGGAAAAAGTCATCAGATAACTCTAGTTGTCACATAATTTTCAGGAACAACTCGTTTGGCATGTGGAAACGACGGCGAAAGTGCTTCTCGTCGAAACAAAAATCACGGTCGATGTTGGGGCGTCTTCCAGGAAGTGACAATCTCCGTTTTTACTATCTTTTTTCTGCAGCCAAACCACAAATCAGCATGATCAAATATTGAATGATCAACTGATGTTGAATGACTCACAGGATGACAGGTGTTGGTGGGTTTGAGTAAAAGAAATACACTACCGTTGCGGGGAACGCAAAGTTGGTCTATTTAAGCTGGCTCTATTCAAGTTTTGCTGAAGCAAATCAAGTTGAAAATTGTTCCAAAAAAACCACCGCTGATGATGCCTTAATGATATAATAATTTCCGCGATAAAATTAATAATGTAAAAATCATTTAAAAAAAGGAATATTTTTGGGAAGTTCCTTTTTTATAAGTTTTTTTTTTATTGTAAAATAATTTTTATTGTTCATCGAATGGCATGAGAAGTTTCCATTAAAAAACAATGAGAAAAAAATAACGCTACGAAGATCCACCATTTTCATTATGTTTTTTTTTTATTAAAAGCTATATGAAGCAACATTAGTTTTTAGCTTTCTTTGTCGATTTTTCATTCAGTTTAACTCAATCATACAAATTGATAATACCAGTAGTTTGTAGATTGTTACATCAATGCAATTGTGTCGTCATTTTTTGTGATCCGAATGTAGTTTGCAAGAAATCTTAAAAAAAAGGAAAAAATAAAGTTGCTCTTGCGAGGTTTGTCTGTGTATATATTTTTTTCAGTGTATAAATTGTTTTTACATAGATTAATTTTATATCCACAAAATTTTCTCAGGCACAATTTCATAACATTCAACGGTTTATGAGTTATCGTATTTTTAAGATAACACATATTATAATGAATCCTAGAGGGTTTGAGCTGTTTAGTGGAATGCCTGTAGCTAGAAATTAGAAGAAAAATTAGTATTCTCCATTTAATTCCAACTACCTTTGCTTATCTTCGACAGATACGCGTATTTCGTCTTCAATGTGGAGACTTCTTCAGTGTATCGTACTAATAACTCGACTGTCGTACTAATAAGTCGAGTTATTAGTACGAGACACTGAAGAAGTCTGCACATTGTAGACGAAATACGCGTATCTGTCGAAGATAAGCAAAGTTTATTGGAATCAAATGGAGAATACTAATTTTTCTTCCAATTTCTAGTTACATATTATAATACATGCGCCCTTTTGAAACATAACTCTCTAGTAAAAACACACCAAACCATTTGCAAACTTCATCCTAAGGCCTGTCCACGTTAAATTTCGGACACTTTTCTCTCAGTGTGGATTTTGAACTATTTTACAGATCGCTGAAACGTTTCACTTACATAACAGCTGAAACTCTCCTTTTTATTTCGTGGTACAACATGTTCTTGATACATCCACAAAAACGGCGTCAAATTAAGTGGAAGTGCGCAAATGTATTTTGTACAAACGGCAGAAGAATCTGAATTGATCGGTACGTGATCTTGCCAAGAAACTAAACTTCCGCAAAGTACCGTGTTTTATGTTTGAATTTGACCAGCGCTTGACTGTGGATCGGAAAGTTGAATGTGGAACATATTGAAAAGAATGCTTCCGTCAATTGGGCAAGAAGAACAACAACCATTATTGAGAAAAATCCCAATCTTTCTGGGCAAAATGTGGGTCGCAAAATTGGTAAGTCTAAAAGATGCACACAAGTAGTGAGCTGAAGCAAAAACTGTAGGCCCACAGAGTGAAAATTTTCTTTCTTGTATCATAATGGACAACATTTTTTTGTATCATAATGCACGATGAATCCAACGTACTCGAAAATCTAGAACAGCATCCGGGTCTGGTTTTTTATACCGCAATGCAAAGAAACGCCGTTGCCGAACATTTCCGGACATAGGTGTCAAGATTACCGGATAAGTATTTGATTTGGCAGGCCATATGTAGTTGTGGTCAAAAATCTAAAAGTTTCGTCTCTACCGGCAATATCAACAAGGAAGTGTAGGTAAAAGAATGTCTGCAAAAGCGGTTGCTGCCGTTTATCAGAAGCCACGACTCTCTAGCTGATGAAACAAGCCTGATTTGGCCTCTTGTCACTATATGAAATCCCTCTTTGAATGCCATAAGGCACAAGAGGTCAAATGCGTGCCAAAAACAGCCAAGCCACCAAACTGTCCAGAATTTCACCCAAAAGAGAAGTACTGGGCTCTAGTTAAGCGGAACTCTTCGAAACTAAGCGAAAGCAAATGGTACCGATGGTTCTGAGGATACCGCTGTTGCTATTATTTTAGTGTCCGAAATTTAACGTGAACAGGCTTTAATCGGACAGGGTCATGGGAGATTATTTATTCTTTTAGCGTACAATCAATTTCATGGGGCTTCTCAAATCGAGTAAAATGATGTGCACCGATTGAGTTGTAAACTAATACTAAAGAGTCTGGTTTTATTATAATTACTTTCTGGATACAATTGTTTCTAGTGTCAGTGTGGATAGCAAGGGATACAATAGTGTGTAGTGTGTTCTGAGCGGTAAAATTTCGGGAGATAATTTTATTATTCCTTCTTGTGTGGTGGATGACCTTTCGGTCGCAATAGCACTTCGATCGAATACTGTGGATGTCGCACGGATGGATGGTGCGACAAAGTTGATGATGATGATGCCACATTCTCTTTGGCTGATACTACCAAGAAATTTGCCTGTATGGAAAGGTGAAAGGTTGTTTAAAAAAAACGGCCGCAAATGTGATGTAAGATTGCATCAATACGCTGAAATTCATTATTAGAGCAGATTTTATTTGTTCACAGGTAGAAAAACATAACGTTAATCATAGAGGTGTACAACACTGTGTATAGTTCAATAAGTTTGAACACAAATTTTCATTATTGTGTGGGTTATTTTGAAGCAACTTTTGCCTAAGAGAAATTGCTGAAGCATATGACCGAATCTGAGCTATTTTAAGTAGTTAAAACCAGATATGTTGCTATAAGTTTTTCAATTCAACTTTCACAGCAATATAATGGGTGTCCACAGTTAAATAGCATCATTTTCAATAGGCTGTAACATTTTTTTTGATTTCAGCGATATTTTGGGTGAAACGACCTCAGCGTGTATTGTTTACATTTTGTGGCTTTCATTGTGAAATTTGTCGTAGTTTCGAAAATGGAGTCGAAGGAACAGAAAGTGCGCGAGAACATTTTGCACACGCACCTCGACAACCCACTTCTTTCGCACCGAGCCAAAGATGTTGAAAATTCACCAGTCTACAGTGTCTCGTGTCATAAAACGTTTCGAGGAACGTTTAACTGTCGATCGGAAGAAAGTGATTGGTAGAAAAAGTGTTCCGTACTGTGTGAAGGATCACAAGCGAGTGGTTGCTGCCTTTGAACGCACCCCAATTCTTCCGGTCGGTATGTCACGAAAATGCTATGATTGACCAAATGTTTTTTGCAGAAAGCAAAGAAACGAGCCGGGCTCCGTTCATTCAAAGTTCAGAAAGCTAAAAACCGAAATGAAAAACAGAATAGGACAGCTAAAACACGTGCGTTTAAGCTGTACACACAAATGTGGACGAAACGACACTGCTGCATCATGGACGACGAAACACACGTAAAAGCGGACTCTAAACAAATTCCCGGAAACCAGTATGTGACTGCGATAGACAAGTCCGATGTTCCAGAGTCTCTTGGGAAACAGTAAGTGTCAAAGTTTCCCAAGAAATTTATTATTTCGCAGGGGATTTGCTCATGTGGTAAACGGAGCAAGCCTTTCGTGACAACTTCGACTGTAAATGGTCTAGTATACATCAATGAATGCCTGGAAAATCGACTGCTTCCGTTTCTCAAAACACACAACGTTTCTACCATTTTTGCCCAGACCTAGCATCTTGTCACTACTCCAAGGATGTTCTGGAGTGGTACAATGTGAATGGTGTCAATTTCGTGCCGAAGGATCTTAATCCCCCAAAATCTTTAGAGTTGCGACCATTTGAAAAATATTGGGCTATGATGAAGCACAAGCTTTGTAAGCATCCTAAAATTGTCACTACAGAACAAAAAATGTTGAAGTCATGGTTGAAAGCGGAAAAAAATGTCTGTTCAAGCGTTATACAAAATCTTATGCGTAGTATTAAGAAGAGCATTTGGATTGATTTGGATTGATTTGATTGATTTGATTGATTTGATTGATTTGGATTGATTTGGATTGATTTGATTGATTTGGATTGATTTGGATTGGATTTGATTGGATTTGATTGATTTGGATTGATTTGGATTGATTTGATTGGATTTGGATTGGATTTGGATTGATTTGGATTGATTTGGATTGATTTCGGATTGGATTTGGATTGATTTGATTGATTGATTGATTTGGATTGATTTGGATTGGATTTGGATTGATTTGGATTGGATTTGGATTGGATTTGGATTGGATTTGGATTGGATTTGGATTAATTTTGATATGAACTGTGTCCGATACCCAAGTAGCACACAACGGCCATTATTAGTTGTAGTAACTTGATTAGGACTTAGCAAGTAATATTTATGTTATCTCAACCGAATGGCAACAAGTGTGCTACTAGGGTAGCTTGTGTGTGAATGATAACGCGTCATTATGAAATCTTACTTGCGTTGGCAGACTTTAATTAGTCAAACTAGGTGATTTATAGTCCAAATAAGATAAATAATTCTAAATAGTTGATTTGAACTTGAAAATAGTCATTTGGGATAATTTTAAATGCTTTTCAATATTATAGACATGCTTTCAGTTTTAGATAGAGTTGATTGTGATGTATGAAAAGAATCTTCATAACAGTCGAAATTTGGGGGCATTTTACAGAAACCAAACCCAGCCCAGTCTTGTGAATGTTGGAACACAGACAGTCTGATAAAGCTGCACGGATTTCAGAGTCAGGGCATTTGTGAGAGTTTTCTATGTGTATTCCATATTTACATAGCATCACTCAAGCCGGCGACGGTGGTGCAGTGGTAAACGTGACTG
Organism: Aedes japonicus; assembly: GCA_034211315.2. NCBI lineage: Eukaryota > Metazoa > Arthropoda > Insecta > Diptera > Culicidae > Aedes > Aedes japonicus. The sequence continues at coordinate 145,996 of JASCZW010000923.1, forward strand.
CTACTGGCACCCCAGTGGGTCTGGGTTCAATCCCAGTCGATGTCGGTGGCTTCGAGGCGAAAAGATCTGGCCGTCTTCTTCGGAAGGGAAGTAAAGCCGTCGGTCCCGGTTCATAGTCGCGAGTTGTTAGGTAGGGTCCAGGTGGTGGAGTCGTCTCCTTGGCGTCGGTGATTGTCACCATGTGAGGAAATAGGTCGACGGAAAATAAATAATAATAAAAAAATTGCATCAATCACGGCATTATAAGTGTTATGAAGGATTTACCTGCAAGCGTTTACCAAACGAATTTCAAGATGGATTAATTTTATTGTTTTGGTTTTTCAGATCGGAGATTTTTTTTAGTTCTCGATCTATACAAAAATGTGTGTCTTATTTGTATGAGATCCCCTCTTTCAGTGAGAAGTCCAACAATCATGTCCCCTGAGCCCCAAAAATTCTTGCATACAAATTTTCACGCCGATCGGTTCAGAACTTTCCGAGTCTATAAGGGCCAGACAGACAGACACACAGAAATTCATTTTATACATATAGAAATCCTGCCTCCAAAAACCCCCAGGTGCCAAATTTGGTTCCATATGCTTGTGTGATTGGGCATTTTACTGATTTTATCGGTACAAAATATGGGCTGTTACCGTGCTACGTCAAAATCCAAACACTTAGTCCATAATTCCAGACACTTTTCAGCCCACCATGCAGTTATCAGCTCGTAAATTTTAACATAATCATAATGTTGAAAAAATGTTCTCCTTGTTTATTATAAATGCAACGTCCGCATTTACGGACTGTCCTGATATTATTGTAGCACGCTAGTACTAAAATATGCATACCTTGAAAATCAACACTTATTTTAATCACACCAATCGAAACACTCAATCACCCATTAGGCAAATTATCACATTCGGCAACTGTTTGCACTGAATCATCCACAACCAATATGAATCAATTTTCACCAGCCCCCCTAAACCACCTCCCTTGCATACAAATCCACGCTTGCCAGACCGTCGTCGTCTTCGTCAGTGCCATCAAACCGGCGGCGGGTTGTTCCCATAAAATTTCGCAAATATTTTACCGTTTGTTAAAGTTGTTAGCTGCTCGTTGCTCGTTGAACCTCGACTGAGCACCCTACCAATCACGCATTTGCAAAAGAGATTCGCGCCGCATTTCGCATGCGATTGTGCAATTGTTTAACGCTTTCTCCGCTCTCCCTTCACTTTCCAATCATTCCCGTCTATGCCCGTCCGTCGCCGGCTGTCCCCTGTGTGGCAGCGAAACGACCGCACGAGTGATAGTCACAATGAACCATGCAAACCTATATTCCTCCGATCATCTGGCCGGGAAAGGAGGTCACTTCAGTAGTAGCCGGCAGCTCCCAGCGCAGCGCCAGAGATCCACATTGAATAGCTGATAGAAACAAAAACAAAGCAGTATGTGTTTATACTGAACCGGTGTGAAGGTACATGGCTCATGGCTACGACAACTTCCATCGCACGTTGTATCTTCGGATCGGTCGTCCACGGGCATGGTAATCGGATCAGGTAAGGTGCCTGCAGCGTTCAGCTCACATAAAATAGGCCGGGCATTTGGTGCACGGTGTGAAAATCTCCTCCACGCAACAGCTTCCACAACGGGACAGAGAGGGCTTCTGGAAGTGGTCGGTTTGGTTCCAGTCACTAGAAACAAATCGGCCTTTCGATGCGGACTTGGTAAGAATTGAAGCGGAAACCAGTCCCATTAAACGGTTTTGCTGAGAGCTCAGCTGCGTTTCTTCGAGCCACCAACGACGGCTTCGAAACCGGGAGGGGTGGGGACAACTTGTAGCATTCGGAGACAAACAGGGATTGCTGAACAACTTCTTCCGTATGCGCATACGTTAGAGGAATTGTACCGTTTTTTGTTTTGTTTCTCGCCATTGAGTCGGCACGGGAGGTGTTTGGGAAGCTGCAGTAGATAATTTGGGTCAAGCGGTTAGTCAGTCACGATCGTGATCTTGAGCGCCTGCAGAAGCAGGGTGAGCGTTTTGAATGAAATGGAAAGGAACGAGTATGTGTGACATACATGTGACACGCATTTGTTTTTCTTTTCCGTGAAGATGTTTGTCATTAGGGTGAATCTAACATAGCATGACATTCTTTGTTTACTTTCTCGTTTGTTCATTACTATTTGAATTATATGCTGGGCAGAACTGTCTTTCTTGAATTTTTTTCGAAAGCTTCATAATGAAAAAAGATTCTACACAGTACCAAAATGTCATGTACATTTCTGTGCCCAAAGACCGACACACGCAAGGGTCCTTTGGCGAATAAAAATGTGTTGAAAGGGATGAGAAAATAAATTCAAACAAACGAACCTTTTGTCTACTTGCGTTTGTTTTATTTTCAGGAGACATGTTACAGGAAATCTATGTTCCCGTTCCTCGACTTTTTACAAATATTTATTACGTCTCGTTTAAAATTAATAATTTCAAGGTGTGTAGAAAAACATGTATTTATTGAAAAAAAAAAAAATTCCGACTAACTTTATCAACTTTGTTCTGCAGCAAACCCAATATGTAAGCTCCTTTATAACCTCGTCAACAAGAGTGCCAGAAAAGATCGATTATGCTTCGATTGATTAATACTGCGGTGACTCGCATATTTTTACTAGTAGAAACCGATATTTGATAATTATAGTTCCACAACAAAAAGCCTGTCCACGTTAAGTTTCGGACACCAAAATAATGGCAGCCAAAAAAATACGTAAAATTCAACAAAACCGATTTATTATTTCACAATAATAGAGTTATATCCACATTAGAAACAATTGATTAAGAAGTTAATCCTTCGTTCTGTGAAATTCTTGAACTTTCTGTGGTAAAGAGAGTTCTGAACAAAATTTGGCAAACAGTGATGTGTGTAAGTCGATCAGTTTTTATAAATAAGTCAAATTCTTTTTTTTTTAAGGTTCAGTTAATACAGAATACAGGAGAAATATTCAGCTGAGCTTCCTTTTAACCGAACGCTAACTGCCGGGTCTTTTGTTTAACACCTGCCATAAGATTTCGTACAGCCTCCTTGTCCACTTTATTCGCCGCAATATTGTTCGATTGGGCGGAGCTCTGGCGTGTTGGGAGGGTTCTTGTCCTTGGACATCAAGTTGTTGGCAGCATACCACTCCATGGCATTTTTTTCGGCCAAAATAGAACGGCACGATTGTGTCGCTTCAGGAAAGGCAGTAGACGTTTTTGTAGGCACTCGCTCAGATAAATTTCCTGGTTGACGGTTCCGGTCGCAATGTATACGTTGCTTTTCAAGCCACAGGTACAGATGGCCTGCCACATCAGATATTTCTTCGCGAACTTTGACAGTTTAATGTGCTTGAAAATATTTGCCACCTTTCCCCGTCTGGTTGCCGTATAAAATAACTGTCCAGAAAGCTGTTGAAAGACTGCCTTGACATAAGTTTCATCGGCCTGTACCACGCAATCAAACTTCGTCAGCATCGTCGTGTACAACTTTCGCGATCGTGCTTTGGCTGACGTGTTTTGTTTATCGTCGCGATGTGGAGTCACCACTTTCATGTAAATCGACAATTCAGCTCGTTTTTTAGCTGTATCTATGGTTGAAGGCGCCACTTTCAGCTTCTTTGTGACATCTCGGACGGAAAGGTTGGAGTTCTGCTCGAAACAGCGGGCAACTCTTCTTCTCATCGCTGTGGCCTCCGGTGTTTGATTTCCTCCCGATACAGCTTTCTTGGCAATCGACAAGCGTTCACCAAACACTTTAAATACGTTGGCAACAGTTGATTTAGCCACATTCAACAATTCCGCCAACTTGGCGTGAGAGTAGTTTGGATTTTCGCCATGGAAAATTTTGATGCGTTGCTTCTCTTCCTTCGACGACATTTTGATAACTGAAGTGTTAATCTCACAATCAAAATAGAGGCATGATGCTGCACGCACAAATCTTCAAAATTAGGGTTGTGCAAAATTCTTTAGTGCACGATGAAAGGAAATGCGTCAAGTTTAAGTCGACCAAATTTTGATCGGAACACAAGCCATCAGGTTCTGTACTGTATCCTCAGATATGCACGCCGTGACGATTCCCCATCTTCTCTTGAAATCATCGGTACCATTTGCTCTTTTCTTAGTTTCGATGAGTTTCCGCTTAGTTATAGCCCAGTACTTCTCTATTGTTCGAAGTTCTGGACAGTTTGGTGAATTGGCTGTTTTTGACACGTATCTGACCTCTTGTATTAGGTGCGCAACTAAGTTCTCGCTGTTTTTTTGGTGAAAAAGGAACTTTATTTTGAAAACAAAGGTTACAAACGAATTATTCAAAGTATTGCCCATCACTAGCTACGACATTTTCTCATCTTTCTGGTAGAACGTGAATACCATTTCGATAGAACTGTTTGTCTTTTGATGCTATCCAATAATCAAGCCATTTTGAGATGTCATCATATGAGTGGAATTGATGACCAGTGAGACCATGTGCCATCGAACGGAACAAGTAATAATCGGACGGTGCAATATCAGGAGAATATGGCGGGTGGGGTACGACTTCCCATTTGAGCGTTTTCAAGTAGGTTTTCACGGGTTTCGCAACGTGAGGTCGAGTGTTGTCATGCTGAAAAATCATTTTTTCGTGTTTATGCTCGTATTGTGGCCGTTTTTCGTGCAGTGCTCGGCTCAATCGCATCAATTGAGTTCAATACCGTTACCCGGTAATGGTTTCGTTTGGTTTCAACAGTTCATAATAAATAACACCAACTTGGTCCCACCAAATACACAGCATAACCTTCGGAGCGTGAATATTCGGCCTAGGCGACGATGTTGAAGCATGCCCGGGCAGTCCCCATGAATGTTTCCGTTTTGGGTTACTGTAATGAATCCATTTTTCGTCACCCGTCACAATGCGACGTAGAAAACTCTTCCTTTTTTTGCCGCTGGAGCAGTTGTTCACAGACGAAAAAACGACGCTCCACATCTCTTTAAATCGTAAGGAACCCAAGTTCCTTGCTTTTGAATCATTCCCAACGCATGCAATCGCTTAAAAACGGCTTGGCGGGAAACTCCTAATCCTGAAGCAAGCTCTTCTTGCGTTTGACACGGATCCTCATCGAGCAATGCCTCCAATTCAGAGTCTTCGAAGTTTTTTGGCCTTCCTTCACGCGGACGATCATCAACACTGAAATCACCGTTTTTGAAGCGACGAAACCAATCACGACACGTTGTTTCACTCAGAGCAGCATCACCGTAAACTTTTTGGAGCTCTCGATGTGCTTCAGCCGCCGTTTTCTTCGAATGAAAGAAGAAAATCAACACTTCCCGCAAATGACGATTATTTGGCACGAAATCAGACATCTTCAAACAACCAAAATATATAATGCTAAACCAAAATCACTGATTTGGCAAAGCGGTTTGTTTACCATATGTCTGAGCTTGGTTTATGACGCTTGAGATGTACAACATTCAACCAGCACTTACTACTGGCGCCATCTATTGCTAAACAGCGGGAACTTAGTTGCGCACCTATTTAATACCTTATACTATTCCAGGACGGATTTCTCCTGAGCTTCTAGCAAAGCTCTGCTGATCTGCTGATGGAATTTTCCTGATCTACTGATGAATTTCGTCTGAACATCTGGTGAAGTACTCCTGAAACCTTGAAGATGTTTTCATGCGCTGCTGGTGATTGAAAATCTTGTGAAGCTCTTTTGATAATCTGGTGAAATTTTACGGCCAAGTTATCTTGAACATATAACGATGCTTTCCTGAACATCTGGCAAACTTTTCCTGAACTTTAGATAAAGTTCTCCTGAAACTCTGGGGAAGTTCTCTTAATCTTCAAGTGAAGTATTTCTAAACTTCGGATAAAGTATCCTGAACTGCTGATAAAGTTCTTCTGAGCTTCTGGTGATGTTCTTCTGAACTTTTGATTAAGTTATCCAGTTCCTCTGGTAAAATTCTCCTGAAATTTTGTAGAAGTTTAACCTGAACTTTTGCTGAAGTGTTGACTTAAGGTGATTTTTTCTGAACTGCTTGTGAACTCCTCTTGAACTTTCTCTGAAATTTTTCTGAACTGCGGTGAAGTGCTTCTGAACTCCTGGTGAAATTATTTTGATAACTGGGCTTAATCACCGTTAACCTGTACTATTTTGAGGTAGAAGGAGATGTTCGCTCATCAACTTGAGGCACCAAAAGTGGACAGTGATGTTTGCTAGAATGAAAGACATGAAGAGAAAGTGTTGAAAGCTCCGTCAGTGTACGGTAGGTTGAAAATAGAATAGAAGTATTGAAAATTTAGTGAAAGAGCATGGGTAAAGTAGTACTCGAACGAAGGACGTTACCTTTACCTAACATATCTTTGCGGGATAAGTCTAGGCAAGGACAAATCCGCCACCTCAACAGGCAAAAGTAACGTGTTGGATCGCGCTCATGTACCACTGATAGCTTGTGATAGTTTTCTAGCGGTAGTTTGTACACACTCTGTTTTGATGTGTACATGGGAAAAGAACCCTCTCCGTTTGGGTTTGTTGTGGTGGGGACCAGTATCATAACGCTTTACGGTTTTTCTCTCCGAGGTCTCTACGTTAGAGATGACGAGAAATTTTTTGAGTAAGATCAGATGTTGTGTATAAAAACAAACCTGTTACTTTTGCCTGCTGAGGTGGCGGATTCGTCCGTGCCTTGACCTACTCCGCAGTGAGATGTTTGGTAAATGTAACGTCCTTGGTTCGAGTACTACTTTACCCATGCTCTTTTGCTAAATTTTCAATAATTCTATTCTATTTACAACCTACCGTACACTGACGGAACTTTCAACACTCTCTCTTCATATCTTTCATTCTAGCAAACATTACTGTCCACTTTTGGTGCCTCATGGTGATGAGCGAACATCTCCTCCTACATCATAATCGTTACTTCACACACGGAGAACATAACAATTAGAGTATGTACTATTTTGTTATTGGTTGGTTTTTATAGGTGCAGTGGAAGTGATCCTTCCTCTTCCCTGATAAAAACCAACTAAAAACAAAATAGAAGTTCTTTTGAACTTTTGATGAAATTGTTCTGAACTGAATGGTAAATGGTGAATGTTTTCTGAGCTTTTGGTGAGGTTCTCCTGATTTTCTGGTGAAATTCTCCTGACTGATTGGAAGAAATCTAATAAAATTCTGGTTTTCCTGAGCAACAGGTGAAATTATCTTGAATTTCTGGAGAAATTCTTTCATAATTCTGGGAAAGTTATCCTGAACTTTTGATGAAGTTCACCTGATCCTCTGGTGAATGTCTCCTGTGCTTGTGATGAAATTCCCCTGATCTTCAGTTGAAGTTCTTCTTGTCCTTTGGAAATTCTGGAATTCTGGTTCTCCTGAACTGATGGTGAAATTGTACTGAAATTCTAGAAAAATTCTCCTTAAATTCTGGTGAAGTTCACCTGAATTTCTGGTGAAGTTCCTCTAAAATTTTGAGGGAGAGCTTTTGAACTTATGGTGAAGTCCTTTAGAATTTCTGATGAAGTTTTTCTGAACAGAATGATGAATGCTTAATGTTTTATGGTGCTTCTGGTGAAGTTCTCCTTATTTTCTGGTAAAATTCTCCTGATTTATTGGAAAAAAAAATCTGGTTTCCTGAGCTACAGGTGAAATTGTCTTCAATTTCTGGAGGAATTCTTTCATAATTCTGGTGAAGATTTTATGAATTTTCGGCGAAGTTATCCTAAACTCTTGATGAAGTTTTTCTGAACCTCTCGTGAGGTTCTCTTGAACCTTTGGTGAAATTCTCCTGACCTTCTGGTGAAATCCTCTTGAATTTCAGACGAAGTTCACCTGAACTTCTGGGAAAGCTCTCTTGAACTTATGGAGAAGTTTTCCCGAACTTCTGGTGAAGTTCTCTAACTTCGTGAAGTTCTCTAACTTGAAGTTTTCGAGGTATTTCGGTGAAGTTATCCTTAACCTCTGGTGAAGTTCTCTTGATCTTCTGTGAAGTTCTCCTGAACTTCTGGCAATGTTATTCCTGATCATTTGGTAAAGTTACTTAAATTTCTAGAAGATTTTCCATAGTTCTTATGAAGTTCTCCCCTATTTAAGGCAAATTTCTAACGAATTTAATGTTATGTTCTGTTGAATGTCACGTGAAGTACTGTCAAATATCTGATGAAGCTTTACCAAACGTCTGGTGACGTTTTGTCAAACATCAAGTCAAACTCTCCTGAACTACTAATGAATTTTTATTAAAATCTGCAACAGATATCTGAATTTTTTTAAATGTTTTCACATAATTTTAATAATTCCACCCGGAAGTTGTTTAAAGTCTTCGAATACGTATGTTTCGTCGTCCATTATGTTATGTTTGATGTGATATGATCAGAGCACGGAGAACCTATGTCGGAGGGGCTGATCTCAGCTATTTGCACTGAGAGAATAGCCCACGTGATAGCTTATAGAAGCAGGGCCAGTCGATCGCAAAGAGGACCTTCGGAAGACTGTTACCAGAAGGCTGCGACATAGGACTGGCGATTCCACGAACTCTAGTCCTGTAAACAAATCCTTCGTCTGCCTTAGGCTAAAGCTGAAAGTTGTTACCAGCTCAAGTGTGGTGCGTCAGCTCTGGTAGATGATATGAATACCTCCAAATGTTCGAACTATTGATTCCTTCCGACACACTTCCTGCAGCGCTACGATGCCGAACGCGCGGACCTTCAGTGCATCGGAGAGTTTACGTATGCTTCGATGAAGTTGAAAGATTTACAGTTCCACATACCTAGTTTTCAATCGCAAGTCTTTTTTCGTCGCTGTTCATTGCAAGACTTGTGGAGTTTCTGTTGCTAGTTTTTTTTTTCCGGAGGACCAGAGCTTATCTTTCTGGCAGCTACGGGTTCTGCATTAGCGTTTCCTCCAAATACAGTGCTGTTAAGCTAGGTTCAAGCACCAGTCCCTGCCGGGGGTGGTGTTTTACCTGAAATTCCAACCGATAAAAGTATCCATCAATTTTCTATGTTCAGACGAATATTTTTCTATGTTTAGGCGAACAGTTGTTTCGAAATGTTAAACAAGAATAACTTATGTTTGAAAATTGAAATTAACCTTCTTATCAACATGCAACCTTAGGAGAAAGTATTGATAGGTCCGTCAGAGCACGGCAGGTTGTGAAATTGAACAGAAGTAGTTGAAATTGAGGGTAGGGAATGTCTGAAAGGCGGCATCCAATCAAGCTCAATCGAAACAACTTTACAGAGTCAAGTTTTCATATATATTTACATCAGTTACCTTGGAACTAAAGTTAGGAGGATAGAACTGATTAATCGCGGCCGTCTCGAGGTTTATAGGAATGATAATTTAATGAATGGAAAGATGGGCGGGAATTTGGAGTGAGGGTTACATAACACATTTACGGGTTACATAAGACATTTCAAATTATAATTCATAACTTATAACAATACAACTTTTAGTTCAGAACATTCAATACCTAGCTCGGGAGCCCAAGTAGACAAATTTTCTTAGGTATCCTGTAACGGTCTTTGCAGATCGACCTCATTGAGTCCCGTGACAGACACTACGCTATCATCTGCAAGTTGTCTCAACGTACAGTTGTCACTTAAGGCATATACTCGAAACAAATGCACCAGACAAAAGTGTTCGCCATAAATTTATTTTTAGTTGAATTTTTTTAACTTTCAGGGATTGAACTCATACATATGGATTGTGTTTCGGCATAATTACTTTGTTAAATTTTTTTTCCATCGCTGAAAACCCGCATTTTTCCCTTAAGACCCCTCATTACATGTTGTGCAATGGTGGAGCCGACCTTTTGGTCCTCTTTTCTCCATTCTTTCTTCAACTCCAGCTCGTTCTTAAGCACCTTGGACGATTTTTCGAACTTTGGCCTTCATTATGGCCTAAAATCTTTCCACCGGACGAATCTCTGGTGAATTTGGGGGGTTGGCGGTTTTTGGTTCAAAAACAACGTTACTGTCTCTGTACCAATCCAACGTCAATCGCGCGTAATGGCATGATGTCCGGCCAAAATAATGTCTCGCATCCGTTCGACCGCAGGAAGGGGCCACAGCCGCTTCTGGAGGCACTCGGTGCGGTAAAATTCGCTGTTGATGCAACCAGTTGTGATGTACGATTTACTCAGTTTACCGCATTGGCATATGGCCTGCCAGAGCAAGTATTTTTTTGGCGAATTTGTCCACTTTCTTCTTTCGTATGTCTTCCAGAACATCGAATCGTAATTTGGGATCGTAGAACTCCAGCCCCGGTATTTGCTTTGCGTCTGCATTGATGTAGGTATCGACATCCATAACCACACACATCGGTTTCGTTAACCACTCTCGATACAGCTTCCTTGCGCGGGATTTTGCTGCCGTGTTTTGTTGATCACGCCATTTCGGTGCCTTGCGGACCTTGAATACACGAAGTCTAGCTCGTTTCATGGTTTGCTGAACGAACTAGGCGGAACACTTTGCCTTCAGAGCCGCGTCGTGAATCGAAAGGTTCGGATTACACTTGAAATAATCCAACACCTTCCGGCCTTCACAGGGTCAGCTGTCTCCGATTTTCTTCCACTTCCAGCCCGCCGCTCGGTCGTCTGGAACTCACTCAACGGAAACGCGACGCGAGTACGGACACAACACTTATAGTTCTTACAAACGACAAAGGACTTTAAAATTGCTTCGTACTTAGCACAGTACACGTCGAAGAGGTAGGAAAAAGGGGGGAGGTTGAACTATTTTTATTTGCCGTTTCGTCAAGTGGAAAGAGACGAAGCTATAGGAGCTTCGTCCTTGTTCATCAGCGGCTGCTGGGCGGTGGCGATGTACATGGATTCCCAGGCATTCAGGTGGGAAACCTTTTTCACGCACTTTTTAGTTTCGCATGATCCCAATCTATTGTATGATTTGATCCGGTAGAGTGTGCTGCTACGCTTGACTCTTATCTTATCTTATCTTTGAGGGCACATGGAATGTCTTTCAGCGTGTTGTTGCTTTTGTAGACCGCCTGAAAACCATGATCCTTCACAATGTCCTGAATGGCGTTAGTAACCTTAAGGTAGAACGGTAAACTAATCCTTTGGTTCTCTGATTTCTCTGGCTGAAGTGTAGTAGCGTCTTGTCGATGTTTTTGCGTTCGTGTTTTCGGATGATTTTGTTGACAAATTCTCTATCATACCCATTCAGTTCAGCGGCCTCGTGGATTATCTCCCTTCAGCTTCGAACTCTTCCTTCTCCATTGGTATGCTAAAGAGCCGGTGTGCCATTGAATGAAAAGCGGCTTGTTTTCGGGAACCGTAATGGTTCGAGTCAGAGGTGATGTAGCGGTCGGTGGATGTCGGTTTTCGGTAAATGCCAAACTTCAGAGTATCGTCGTCTTTTCTGGTAATTGACAAATCGAGAAATGGAAGTTTTCCATCCGTCTCTCCCTCGACTGTGAACTTAATCGACCTATGTCGGGAATTCAGCAGATCAATAAATTTGCGGCAGGTAGCGCTTCTTCACTATCGCAAAATGTCATCGACGTAACGCCACCAGACCCGGGGAAGAGTTTTTCTTTTCCAGTCCTACTTCCAAATCACTCATGAAAACGTCAGCCAAGAGTGGTGACAACTTGCTGCCCATGCTGAGTCCGGAACGTTTGCTTGTAGCACTTACCTCGAAACATGAAGTAGGTAGGAACGGCTTAGCACCTCAAGACCTTATTCCAGTCATGGCTAAACGTTAACCTACAACGCTCAGTTTTTGCGGTAGTGAAGCACCATACTGCAAAAAATGAGCAATGTAGGTTAACGTTTACCCCGTGCTTGGAATAGGGTCTTGGGGTACTTAAGGCGTTCCCTACCCTAGTTCTGGTTGCATACTTCAGCTACTGTAAGATATGCCTGGATGCAGTGTGGTGGAGCTCGACTTCTTTCCAAATGCTTACGCAGACTGCAAAGCGCATCACCCACAGGCACGTTTGAAAACAGTGCAGTGACGTCGAAAGACACGAGCATTTCCACCAACTCTATGGAATTTTTAACACTTTTTCCGTGCTTCACTGGGTACATCTTCATTTCACCCACCAACCAGGCAGCCATTTTCTCAGTTGGAGTGTAAATATTGGATGAAATGGTTCGCATTGCTAACGGGATTTTGTGGATTTTCGGCAAGCAGTAAAGTGACGCCACCTTTGAGTTCGGAACGTGAAATTTCCTCTCGAGTCTGTCTTCCCCATCAAACTTGCAATTTTCTGCCGTGTGCGGTTTGCTTCCTCGATCATTGCATTAAGAGGGTCTTTCGGCTTTCCGTTCTTATACTTGATCTCCTCGTACGGACCGGAGTTGATCATATCTAGTACTCTAGAATCATAATCCTGTCGATTCATGACCACTACAGCGTTTCCCTTATCTGCCCGGGAATAGACGACGTCACGCGCTTTCAGTTGTCGGATCGTATTCACAATTTCTGGATTCGGATCACTAGGGTTGTCCTGCGTTTGCGCTAAACCCAAAATACACCTCTCAACATCGCGACGGAGGGTCGACTTTGATGGGTAATCTTTGTACTGTATAGCGACTTCAATGTTATTTACGATGTCAGCAAGTGGCGCGCATTGTGGGGAACGGCAAAATTCAAACCCTTGTTGAGCAGATCATGCTCAGCTTTCGTTAACCGCGCGGACGACAAATTCACCACCAAGTTATCAATCACTTTCGGAGAACATTTAGCCACCCTAGGTGCCTGTTCGTGCGCAAGTGAAAGCAGTTTTTTGCAATGCTTTTTCTTCATTCTTCTCACACGTTTAGACAGATTGCAGTCAACCACCAAACCCAACACTGATTGCCAGCACTCTTTCTGTTCTTCTACGCATCTATACACAATACAATCAGCTGTTGTGTGATATTCCACTTGCTTCAACAGCTGTAAGTGGAGCGAATACAGCTGTTATTCCACAACCGACACAACCGTCTGGGACTCCTTTAAAAAATTTACCACCAGACATAGTTGTATGGGTGATTCAAAGTTGTCCGATTCATCTCATGGTCGCAGTCGGATTTTCCATGACGGCGCGCAAAATTCTCCGGCGATTTTCTTCTTGTCTCGATAACATCTCAATAACAACTGAACCGATTGTTATGAAATTCACTTCAAACTTGTTATACTCAGATTTTCATCAATTCTTACTTACGGAAAAACAAGTTACACACGGATAAAAGTGGTGCATTTTTTCGAGTACAGGCCTTAGGCAACCGTCAACGTCTTTGACATCAGAATTATACAAAAGGGGGCTTAAACATGTTTCTTGGGGGAAACCCATGTAGCTAAATCAGGAAGCTGTAGAGTTTCCATGAATAAAGTTCATTTGATTCTCTGACAGCAATATGTACAAAAAGTTATTCATTAATGGTGAAAAGCCACACGCGTGGTGTTTATCTGAAAGAACTTCAACAGCTAATCTAAAGCCCCCTGATATCCGTGAATACAGAAGCCTTTTGTTCTTTTTTAGCAAAAGCTATCTTAATAACTGTGGAAAGCAACGCTAGACAGTATTGCAAAGATAATGTGTGGCCCAGTTAGCATTGGAACATATACAATTGCGCATATTTCGGATATACATTAACAAAATAGTAAATAACGAAACTTTAATAAGAAAACACATAAAAAAATCATCTCGATTTTGAAGATATTTGAGGACTTTTCTTGGGATACGTTTCATCAACCAGCGCACATAATTCTCATCCGTCGTTTTAGCAATGTATTGATGCTTTTGACGACAGTGCCATTCACCTTCAGCTTCCTCTTCATAATAGCCCAAAATCTCTCTATCGGTCTGAGCTGAGGACAGTTTGGTGGGTTGAGTTCTTTTGGTATAAACTGAATCCCGTTGGTTTCATAACACTGTATCATTGTTTTACTGTAATAGCAGCTTGCAAGATCTGGCCAAAACATGACAGGTTCATTGATGGATCTGATGAATGGCAATATTCGCTTTTGCAGACATTCCGTTCTGTACAGCTCTGAATTAAATATCTTATCAGTGATGAAAACCTTGGTCTTCCAGCCGCAGCTACAAATGTCATGCCAAATCATGTATTTACGTTTAAATTTATCTGTCAACACAAACTTGAATTTGTCAGGAACATCTTTCCGAGCCGTAGCCAAGTAAATTTTTTGTCCTGGTAGCTGTTTGAAATCGGCCTGTACATAGGTTTCATCAACCATGAGGAGACAGCCATAGAATTTGTGTCAACACCTGATCATACAGATTTTTGGCACGGATTCTGGTAACATTGTTTTACTTTTCCGTTGCACAGTACTGCGTGCGGCGCGAACATTTTTGGCCAAATTGCGGTCTGAGGTGTTGGGGTTTGCCTTAATGTTCTTAATGACTTTGACAGTTGACAGTATCCGCCTGACGCTTGCTTTGAGGCTTGCGATCCGTCGACAAAGTTTTTCTGTACATTTTCAAAACACGCCATACGTTATTTCGGGGAAAACCCAACACTTTAGCAAGTTTTGGCCCAGACCACGAAGGGTTTTCCAAATGATTGCGCACAATTACTTTTCTTCTTTCTTCTTCCATTTTGTATTTCTCTGAAACATGTTCGAACTGCACCGTGAAAAAAAAAAGTTTGATGTTGTTGTTGTTATAGGGAACACATAAAATGTCATAGTTTACAAATCCAACCACTAAGGTCGCTGTAAGAATCAAAAATATTTGTTCCAATACTAAATGGGCCACACCTTACGCATTTACCATGTTCAAATTTCAAATTGAAATTATTTGGAGAAAAAAAATTTCAGTGTAATTTTTTAAAACAAAACACCATTGATATCTACTGCTTTTACTCAGTCCCAGTTTCATTATAATCAACGGTCTTCTAATTATGATATTTTGATGATCACACGCATAAAACTAGTCTATATTATATTGTATAAAAACTATTCTTTAGTCAATGAGTTTTTTTTTACCAATTACATGATCTCTCAAACCGCAACCATGTGCAAAGTATCATCCAAATTAGAGAGGAACAAGTTGGCTCGTTTACTAATTTGGTACATAATTTCTTCGTAGTATTATTAGTATTATATATTAGGCTGGTATCGGTAGTATTTAAGGGAAGTTTATTATTAAAAGTGAAGTTTACTGTTCAGATATCACGAGCAGAAAAAATTGAATACTGGGAATTCACAATTGATGAATTGATTTTACTGTCTTGGACCAGTTCATTGGACATCAAAACAGCTTATTTACTATGCAAACATTAAATTTTAACATATTTCCCCTAGTGATATTCATATGGATAGTAATGTCAATTGGCATTGCTGACAACATGCAGCATACATTATTTGTACAAGTCCAATTTTCTCTTTCGTTCAGCATTCTTATCGTTACTTTTTTTACCTGCGCCTATAAATTGTCCCACAACAAGGCCATTGCATTGTTAAAATGTTTAAATGCTACTTTTTCTTTCGACGCGAGACAAATCATTAATAATCGCATTCCGTAACGAGAAGCTGAAAAATGGCACCGCAGAAAATTCACAACCTGATTATGGGCGTATTGTTGCGGAAGATGTTGAACAGTATGCGACCAAACCGAAGCCGATTCCATCGACGGAGAGGGAGTTTCTCGCTCATTAATGTTTGGACCTATTTATTTCCCATATCATCCAGCATCAACAGTAGGTACCGAGCCGATAGATGCGGCCAGGCGGCAGCAAATCCCATCTTTGTGCCAGCCAGCGTTTGCTTTCAACGAAATCTGGATCGCTGATAGTGCTGCTGATGAAGTGCCGGAGCTAGTTATTTTTAATTGCTTGACACGATGTTGGAGTAAGAGCTTTTCTCGCAGAGAATTATGTATGGAGGAGATGAACCGTTTATTGTCATACTTGCTGCATTCAGTGCGGGCAGCACAGTGGAAAGCTTTATTGTTGTTTTTGTTCAACCCGTCGGCATTGCTGCATGAGAGCGGATCCGGTGGGATGAATTGTTTTTCACTGTGCTCTCAAGTTGGCGCCATTTCAGTGGCCGGTATGTTTGCTACCAGGTGTGAGAAGTGGTTCACACAATATTCAGTACCGTACGATGAAGCCGGAAGATTGGGAAGAATTCACAATGTATACTGTTGTCAGGAGATGTTTTACAGTAAGATTGTCGCGTGCTGTAGCTGACACATTCAAAATAATGGTGTTCATTATTTGAAGACTTTATCATCTTAGAACTTTTAAATGAGCTAGCTGTAAAATTATTAAAAGAAATCACACTATCAACCACGATCGAAGTCGAAGTGGGATTTCTATCAATCGCTTCATCCTAGTTTGTCATTTTCGATGCCGCCGTCTTCCAGGTGGACACCGACCGTCCTCTCTCCAGATGAAGATTGATGTGACGAGAAGTGGTAATTTATTCCGCTAGGAACGCCCCATGTCCCTACGAGCACTACCAGTACTAGTCAACGTCAGTCATAACAAACTAGTTAAGTGCCATTGCCCTCCGGACAGCCCGGCCCGGTCAGTTCTAATTCTGTCCATTCAGTGTTTGATATTCCAGAGACAGGGTTCCAGGCGCTGTGGTGCTTTCCGCAATAGAAAGACGGTAATTATTTCTGCTTGCTTAGGATTATAATTAACTTCGCAAAAGAGGCCCTTGTCTGTCCATCCGAAGGAGTTATGGCTGGCACTTTTAATGACGAATGAAAAAACACTCGTTTGAAGATGTTCAGCTTAAGCAAAAACAGAAGCATCCATTGAACTGGGTGCAACAATCTTGTTTGTGGCTACATTCCCGCTATGATATAACAAGCGTGATGGCTAATGGTTATGCCTGGAATGACAATTTTCAGTTGGTTTTACTCTAGATGGACACACCTGAGAAATCAAAGCTATAAACATGTACCCTTCTGGTTTAAACATCACAACATTCTAGTGTCAGTTGATAGCAAAGCTATAACATTATTTCTGGTGATTCGGGAAATCACCATCTCGAAAGGCAATGTGTTGGAAATATCTTGACTGTTTCTTCTAGATTACCCATGTACTGTGGCTTCCGATGAAGTTGGCTATGTATGTGTACTATGAAATGGCATTATTAGCTATGAATGATGGCATCTGTTTTATTACTTTTCCTACTCATTGCACACTGCACTGTCAACTAATGTATTGCTTCTTATCGCTTTACATTGCAAATTTACTACTATCAAAATTTGCTTATTGTTTGCTCTTAACCAAGTGTTCTAATTCAGTTATGAATTGGAAGCTTTTGATGCCAGGTACCTTTTTTTGGCATTATCCTTCTACGATAATTTCCTACACCAGACCCGTAGTTGAACCCAACTACATATTGCATGGTCTAGCTTTATAGCTGTGGGTTTTCCGACTGACGACCAACTCATTTACTTTCTCACGAACCTACTTATTTATTTGCTTAAGGCTTGCTAGCGACAAAATCTGGATTCCCTTAAACGCGTATATCTCTGAAAATACTTTATCAACGCGTGAAATATTTTGTAGACTGATGAACGTATGTCTGTTCATTGTGCAAAGCAATTTTTGGTGGCACTACAAGCTTTTAGATCGAAGATGCCGTCGAAAGAAGAGCAAGTGCGAGAAGCAATTGTGTGCGGTTGCAATGAAAATCCGGATCTGTCAGTAAGGAAACTTGCAAAAAAGCTTGGTTCTCCTGCAAGCACTGTCCATAACGTTCTTAAATCTTTCGATACACGACCAAATCTTTCGGTACGTACTGTGCCTAGAAAAATAAAAATGTCCCCAACTTTTGTGCATACTTCCAAGCACCGGCAAGGCATGAAGTCGTTCAAATTGAAAACTGTACCGAACTGTAATGATGAAACGAATGTGACGGCTCCCGGGCTCACAAGTTATATCGCGAATATTTGACGAAGTTTGCCTCCGTGATACTGAACGATGAAACTTGTGTGCTGGAAGACTTTAAGCAGCTTCCCGAAATGTCTTATTCTGCTGCCATGCAAAGGAACGGCGTAGAGGAGCATTTAAAAACGAAGAAATAGGCCAAGTTTCCCAAAAAATATTTGGTTTGGCAAGCAATATGCAGCTGTCGCCGAGCAAGCCAAAGCTTCATCACTACCGGAACGGTAAACAAGGAAACATACAGTGAAGAATGCCTTAAGAAGCGATTGTTACCATTCCTACGCAGCCATAATGCTCCCTCGCTTTTCTAGCCTGATTTGGCATCTTGTCACTACACCAAAGATGTTTTGGAACGGTATAAAGCGAATGGAATCCATGTTGTAGCGGATGAGGTGAATCTACCTAACTGCCTGGGGTTGCAGCTTATCGAGCGGTATTGGGCACTCGTGAAGAGAGAACTCTCTCAATATAAACGACAAGGTACAACTATAGAAAAATTTGGAAAGTCTTGGATAAAAGCAGCTAAATCGGTTGCAGAGAAGCCTGCACAGGCCGTAATGGCTGGAGTAAACTCAAAATCTCGTAGTTTTTTCATGCAGCCTTATTGAGTAACTGTTATTAGTTTTAAAATGACCAATAATGCACAATTTAATAAATGAAAAATATCTTGGATTGTACTAACAGCAAATTTGTTTTATTCCAAATTTAATCCGTCTAGATTTTGTCGCAAACAAGCTTTACTTACTAACTTACTAACTACCTTACTCACATACTTACTTGCTCACTAACTAACTTACTTAATAATTTACATACATACTTACTTACTTACTTACTTACTGACTTACTTAATTACTTACTTACTGATTTACTTACTTTCTTTATAATTTACTTACTTACTCACTGACTTACTTACTTACTAACTTACTTACATACTTACTTACCTACTTACTTACTTACTTACTCACCTACCTACTCACTTACTTACTTACTTTTTTACTTACTTACTTACTTACTTACTTACTTACTTACTTACTTACTTACTTACTTACTTACTTACTTACTTACTTACTTACTTACCGACTTACTTACTTAAATTCTTACTCTCTTACTTATTAACTAACGTCCTTTATTACTTACTAACTCGCTTATTAACTTACTTAATGAATCACTAATTTATTTACGAACCTAGTTACTCACTTACTTAGTTACTTACTTAATTATTTACGTACTTACAAACTTACTAACTTACCTACTTACTTGCTTTCTTACCTACTTTCTTACTGACAAACTTACCTAATTACTCACTTACTTACTTAATAATTTTCTTACCTACTTACCTACTTACCTTCGTACTTACTTACCTATTAATCCACTTACTTTTTGCTTACCTACTTATTAACTTACTTCCTCACTTTCTTACTTATTTTCTTACCCACTTACTTACCTACTTACTTTCTCACTTACTTACTAACTTACTCACTTTCTTTCTTACACTTATATCCCTCAGATATATGGTTGAACTCTCCCAGTAAGATTATAAACTTTATTCGTTCTACAATACCTTAATGGGACAATGCCTATAGTCAGCAAGTGGAAATCACTCAATCCAATAGTGATACGACACCATGAGATGTGGCGTAGATAAAATAAAATAGGGGCTCACCACAATAGATAAAAAAAAACTGGTCGCAGTGGAAAATGTACCCAGCCGAATAAAATAAATTTCTTTCTTACTTGATTATATTGTTACTTACTCACTAACTTACTTATGCACTTACTTTCTTACTTACTCACTTTAAAGCTTACTAAGTAACTTCCTTACTTCTTAAATTATTTTTTTACTTTCATATTTATTTTCTTACCTACTTATCTTCTTACTTACTGATTTATTTCCAAACTTACTTACGAATATACCTACTCACTTATTAACTTGCTTACTTACTTACTTACTTAATAACTTTCTCACTTGCTTACTTACCTACCTACTTACTTACTCACTTAGTTACTTACTTACTTACTCACTTACTAACTCACTTTCTTTCTTTCTTACTTACTTATTCACTCACTATCTTATTAACTTACGTATTTGCTTACTTAATTAATTAATTACTTAATTACTTACTAACTTACCTATTCACTTATTTATTTATTGATTTATTTACTTACTTGCTTACTCATTTATTTATTTACTTACTTACTCAATTACTTACTTAGTTAGTTACCTACCTACTTACTTACATGCTTACTAACTTACTTACTTACTTACTTACTTACTTACTTAACTACTTTCTTACTCACCTACTTACTTAGTAACTAACTTGTTTACTTACTTAAAGCTCGATTCAAAGTTAATCTGGACGCACGGTTTAATATACCACCGCGTCCTTGGTGGATGGAACAAAAAACGTTTAACAGGTATTTGTTGATGTTTTATTGACGAAAAAATTGGTGAAAAGTTTTTCTCGATTGATCGACGCATCCCGAAATCGGTGGTGTAGTGATAAGCGTGACTGCTATTTAGCACCCCAGTGGGTCTGAGTTCAGTCCCATTCGACGTCGGTGTTTTTTCTGAGGAGAAAAAAAATTACCCCGTGCTTGGAATAAGGTCCCGGGGTGCTAAAGCCGTTCCGTACCCTAACATGTTAAATATCGTTCGAAATCTGAATAAATACCCTTTGCTTGACGCTTGAATCTACCACGTATGTTGTTTAATTCTTGAGTTATGATTACTTGGATGCGTCCAAATTTACATTGAATCGGGCTTTGCTTACTTACTTTCATTCTAATCTACTTTCTTACTTACTTACTAATTTACCTCCTAACTCACTTGCTTACTTTTTTATTTACTTACTTACTTACTTACTTACTAACGTACATACTCACTTACTTACTCACACTTTTTTTCACGCCAATCGGTTCTGTAGTTCCTGAGTATATAAGGGTCAAACAGATAGACAGACAGACAGACAGAAATTCATTTTTATGATAATAGAAATCCTACCTCTAAATACTCCCTAATGCCAAATGAGGTTTCATTTGCTTTAATAGTACTCGAATTATGCACAAATTTATGTTTCATTTGTATGCGAGACCTCACTTCCTCATTTCTTGCCTCCAAAATGCCTCCACATGGCTGGTTCAATTTGATTGATTAGTTCTTAAGTTATGCGGAAATGTATGTTTCATTTGAATGAGAGACCCCCCCCACCTCCCTTCTGGCAGAAGAGTCTTAAACCATCATAGACATAGCTCTCCTTAAAAATCTCTATGGTTGATTCTATGTTGATTTGAGACCCCTCCCCTTTCTGAAAGGGGGGGAACCGCAAATGAAACGCAAATCCTTGCATAACTCGAGAACTAATAAGAGAAATGGAACCAAATTTCGCATGTGGAAGTTTTTGAAGGAGGGAAATGTTTCTATGGTGATTTGAGACTCTTCCGTCATATGAGGAGGAAGGGGGAAGGGGGTGCTCTCAAAAAAATGAAACCCAAATTTCTGCATAACTCGAGAAATAATCAAGCAAATGGAACCAAATTTGGAATGGACGAGTTTTTTAAGGCATGAAATGTTTTTATGGTAGTTCAAAGCCCCTCCTCCATCTAAAAAGGGGGGCTCTCATACAAATGAAACAAATTTCAACCAAACATGAGAACTATACCTACTGCTTTGCAAATTTGTATTCAGTGGTTTTTGGGTCCGGGAAAGCATCTTATGACAGTTCGAGAGCCCTCCCGCTTCTAGAAAGGGTGGGATCCCATGCAAATGAAAAACAAATTCGTGCATAACTCGAGAACTAATCAAGCAAAATTGGTATGGGTGAGTTTTTGAAGGCAAGAAATGTTTTTGTGGTTATTTAAGACCTCTCCTCACTCTAAATAGGGGGGCTACCATACATACGAAACAAAAATTTAAACCAAACATGAGAACTATCCCTACCGCTATGCAAATTTGTATGCAGGGGTTTTTGGGTCCGAGAAAGGATCTTATGATAGTTCGACACCCCTCCCGCCTTTAGAAA
This sequence comes from Aedes japonicus, assembly GCA_034211315.2. Lineage (NCBI taxonomy): Eukaryota > Metazoa > Arthropoda > Insecta > Diptera > Culicidae > Aedes > Aedes japonicus. The sequence continues at coordinate 167,869 of JASCZW010000923.1, forward strand.
GGGGGGCTCCCATGCAAATGAAAAACTATTTTCTGCATAACTCAAAAACTAATCAAACAAATGGAACCAAATATGGCATGTGGAGGTTTTGTAGGCAAGAAATGTTTCTACGGTGGTTTGAGACCCCAAGCAAAAGAAACCAAATTTAGCATGTGTGAGGTTTTAAAGGCAAGAAAGGTTTCTATGATGGTTTCAGATTCCTCTTCGCCCTGAAAGGGGGGGGGGCTCCTATACAAATGAAATACAATATTCTGTATAACTCGAGAACTAATCACGCAAATTGAACCAAATCTGGCATGTGGAGGTTTTTGTAGATGAATACTGTTTCAATGCTAATTTGAGACCCCTCCCTTTTCTGAAGGGGTGGGGGGGGGCTCCCATACAAATGAAACACAAACTTATGCATAACTCAAGAACTAATCAAGAAAATGGAACCAAATTTTGCATATGGAGGTTTTTAAAGGGAGAAATGTTTCTATGATGATTTCAGACCCCTCCGCTTTCTTAAAGTGGAGGGAGGGATCTCCCATATAAATGAAACACAAATTTTTGCATAACTCGAGAACTAATCCAGCAAATGGAACCAAATTTGGCATATGGAGGTTTTTGAAGGAAAGAAATGTTTTTATGGTCATTTGCAGACTCTTCCGCCTTCTGAAATGGGGGGGGGGCTCTCAACCAAATGAAACACAAATTTCTGCATAACTCGAGAACTAATAAAGCAAATGGAATCAAATTTGACATGTGGAATTTTTTGAAGGAGAGACATATTCTCATGGTGGTTTAAGACCGCTCTGCCCTCTTAATGAGGGGGTCCCATAGAATTGAAACGCATTTTTCTGCTTAACTCAAGAATTAATAAAGCAAATGGAATCAAATTTGGCATGTGGATTTTTTTGAAGATCAGACATATTTCTATGGTGGTTTGAGATCCCTTTGCCCTCTGAAAGGGGGGGGGGGCTCTCATACAAATGCAACGCAATTTTTTGCATAACTCGAGAACTATTCAAGTAAATAAAACCACATTTTACATGTGGGGGTTATTGGAAACAGGATTTTTATTTATATGTAAATGGATTTCTGTCTGACCAATCGGAGTGAAAATATGTATGCAGGTATTTTTGGGGCTGGGGAAGGTTCTTATGATTGTTTGAGATCGCTTCCCCCTTCCGGCTCGCATACAAATGAAACACAAATTTTTGCATAGCTTGAGAACTAATCAAGCAAATGGAATCAAAAATGGTATGCGGGGTTTTTCGAATGCAAGAAATGTTTCTATGGTGAATTCAAACACAAATTTCAACCTGTTGGATAAATACGACTGTACGTCTTGTAGGTTTGGTAGTGTAATACAGAATGAGGATTTTATTCTAGTCTAGATCATGGCATACTACAATTCAATGGTTATTATTCTATCATCCCCCTTAACCATGAATGTCTCTGATTCCGAGGGCCTTCGTCCGTCTTCAAACTTGTTGGTCGGTAGTGCCTTGGTTAGCAGGTCCACTGTGATGCTTAGCACTAATATGTTCCAGTTGAACTTTGTTTCTCTCAATATGCTGCCGTATCGTATTCAGGGACTGGCTTCAATCCAATACGTTTCAGCTCAGTGTCCACCAAATCTAAACTCTGCTCGCTTGTTTGAGCCCGGACAAAGCTTTCAGCTACAAACTTTCGTCGGTGCTCAAGCGATTCATCGACCTTCAGGTTGTTCCATAGATACCCTCTTCTAACTCTCCTCGCAGGAACGCCGTTACCGTATCCATCTGCAGTACTTTCAGGTTCATTCTAGTTGCTAGAGACATGATGTAGTTGAACAGTGGCATATTGAATCCTGGTCATAGTATCAGGTCTCATTGTAGTCCACGCCTTTACTTGCAGATGGTAGAAACCTTTTATGACTAATCGGGTGAAACCTCTCCATCGAATCATTCGGGAGTTGGTTTTGATCTTGTATACCCACTTTGACCGTAAAGTCTTACGTCCAGCAGGTAAACTCGTCAGATCCCACGTGCCATTTTAAAGCCCAAGGCGTCATATTCCGATTGCATTGCCTTCTTCAGCGGTCACTGTTATTACTGCAAATCGCTTCTTGAAACGTATGTGGTTCATCAAACACCAACTGATTGCCTTATTAGACCGCAATCTTGATTTGATTTGGAAACTGTGGAGGATTTTTGATTGCGGCACTCGTAACTCATCAACTTCATGCTTTCTTGGTCTGTTAGTCCCGTTCGATAGGTTGTATGATCAACTGCATTGAACTATCTCTGAACTCGATTCCCGGAACTCAGGAACTTGATTAATGGAAGTCATCCAAATATAACGTCTCGCTAATAACAATGTTCTTTATCTTGGAACTGTATACTCGATACGCTTTCGAACTACTGCTGTACTCTATGAAAATTCCTGGTGCAGACTTTATCCACTTCTGTCTCTTTTCTCTTTTGGTACGTGAAACATTACTTTTGCTCCAAACACGCCGAAGATGCGCTAGATCTGGTCTTCGTCGGTAAACGTTTCTTCAGGCGTGACTGGCAAACCTTTGGTAGGCGATCGATTGATCTCATACGATTCCGTTGCAACCGCTTCAGCTCAATAACGCTTCTCCAAATTAGCATCACACAGCATACTTCGCTTTTTCTACCATTGTCCGCGTATCGCGTTCTGCTAACCCGTTCTGCTCCGGGTCGGCATGGAACGGAAGTTTCGCGCTGGTGAATGCCATACCGGACCGACGAAGGAATTGTTTCATTTGATGACGATGTATCCTTCCCCATTATCCCGATCTGAGACGTTTGATTTTCTGCACTGATACGGCTTCTCGGTGAAATTTTTGGAAATTTCGAAATGCTTCTCAATACTCTGCTGCCGTTTTCGAGGAAATACACGAACGCACTTCCTAGCTTGCGTCATCAATAAAACGTTAAAAAACAGCGTGATTTCCTCCTACCGATGCCGTCTCCATGGGTCCGCAAAAGATCGGAATGAACTAACGCTCAACACACGGTCTTCTACGTCGTCCCTTTGAATAAAACGGTTGTCGACAATTAGCTTTGCCTTGTATGCATGGTACACACTGCGCAGATCCAGCCACACTGGATGCGAACCACTTCCTGCCATGCCACCAAGGTCGCTTCATGCATCCCACCGACATATGGCATAACCTCCCGATGCCAAAGCTTAAAGCTGTCCTCCGTCTTGCCGATACTGGCGACCGCTGATGGACCGCCTGGCCGCACCATGGCTAACCTGTACAAACCGCCAGTTTCTTGTCCCAATTGCTAGCTACTTCGTTTGTCGGACTGACACACACGCTTTATACGGCCGCATTTCCGGCAAACGTACCACCTCCGCAGCCCTTCTGGCGCATTCTACTCACCGGACAATAAATTCACTGCCGGATCCGCGTACGCATAAACGTCGTTCCATCGATATTTCACGGGTTTCTGCTCCGAGTATTCGCCTTGATATGTTCGCCAGTCCTTTGGCAACCACCGGTACCGCTCGCACTTGTTGGCTGGCGCATTGATGCTTGATGATACATCCTGCACATCCGCCAGAATACTTTCGTTCCGGCATAAATGAGCGGTTGCTGCTCCAGAATCAAAGATCCAGTCTTCTTCTGCCGTTGATGACATCTGGCAGCCGCGATTACAATGCCGCGAAGAATGCAGCGCGGCCACTGTTGTTCTTGGTATGCTTCTCTTTCTTCTTCTCAATGGCTTGATTGGAACACTGAGACGCGCCGTGACCCCGTTTTCTTGCACCGGTAGCACTTCTGACGCTGCATTTCTCGCCGCTGGTCTTCGGAGTCGATTGCGGACCTGCTGCCGCGAAACTGCTTCGCCCGACCCGGCAGCGTCATCTCAAGCTTGATATCGCCGCATCTTGCAATATCTTTGCTTTGACGATGCTCCGCGCGGTGGGTTGATTCCAGACGACTCCAGGCCGAGGACTCGCTGGATCATAATATTCGCTCGGCAGGCCTTTCATTTAATAAACCCCAGCCAGGCCAAGCATCATCAACTGCAAATCCAACTGCCGGCCATAGCTGCTGAATTCGGTCGTGAACAACTCGTTACGCATACTGCTGGGTCGTGCTGGCAGATAATGTCCTCGTCACGCTCAGCTCCTGCAGCCAACCGAATACCGCAGCCAGGCTTCCTTCGCGCCAGACCAATCTTTCTCTCTAGTTGATCCACTCGTGTTCATACGTGCTCCGAAGATTGTCCCATCATTTCCTTTGCACTCTTGGCATCCCCTCACTGGTCCAGCAGATGCTTGAATCAATGCTGAGACATATGGTCGCCAACGCTTTCGCTCGGAGGCGATATGCTCTAACTCCGCCGGTTCACCACAACTCGGCTTCACTCCTTCACTGCACACCAGGTCCGTTCCTTGATCCTGGGACCATCTTGGTCGGCGAAAAGAGCCAAGAACCGCAGTTTTCCGATCCTCGAAAGAACTTCTCGGCACTGGCAAGGATACCTGATCCTCCTGGGCGTCTCAACTGTCCAACTTGATTCGAGAGTTTGATCCAGACCCACATTTTGGGTATTTTCAGGATTCACCATTTTTCGTGGAAATTTTATTTTTTTTTCTTCACTAACAGAGGTCGTATCTCACGGTAACGGCCTGAACCCATAGCCTGTTGGATAACTACGACCGTACGTCTTGTAGGTTTGATAGTATGCAACACAGAATGAAGTTTTTATTCTACGAAAATCTAGAATCATGGCATACTACAACTCACATGGTTCTATCGCCAAACCATCAATCCTGAGAATTATCCAGGTAACTAAGCCACAAACTGTGTATTATCTGGGTAAGAAGAATGTTCTGATAGAAGTTTGAACTCCTTATTACTCAAAAAAAAACTCATTAAAAAAAGCGTCTGTTCTATGTAATGTTCATTCATTTAGTTGCAGGCGTAGCAACGCTCGCACTGGGATCAGCTAGTTTATATATATATAGATAGATTATATTTAAAAAAAAAAGGCGTTTCCGTTTTATTCCGTTGAATTTCAACTATGACCTTTTCATTTTCACGTGTCACCTAATAAGATTTGTTTCATTTTTACAGTTACGAAATAATTTCTAGTATTATAAGATCATTTTGGTGAATGTGAAATTATAGTCAAAACAAACAAGACGTATTAACAATGGAACAATTTGAAACATGATTCAGTTTAATAAGTTGATCTGAGTTTAAAATAAAATAATCTACATTCCGTTAACCCACAATCAATCAATCAACTAAAGGTTTTACTTTCGGTTAGACCAGCACATTTGTGTAAAGTATGCCTCTTACTGGCGCGTTCTTTAAACATAATTCATTTGTATGCCTTTTTCCCTCGCACCTCTAAATTAGTATCATTTCTGATCAATGACATGAATCTTTTTGTAAAAATGCCGTCAACACTAGGTTCACCATCAGCAGCGAAACACATCGAGTTAGTTGAAAAAAACTTGCGAACTCGTATATCTATAGCATCTGGTAGTTCGACCACCGAAAGCAACGCTATTTCAAAGCTTTATGGCATTCGAGACGAAGCTTCATCACGCTACCGTTTGTCAAGAGAGCTTTTTCAACTTCGTTGCTTGTTATGTACTGATGAAGCGTTCGCCAATGGTTGTTCATCCACCCAACTCATAGATCTGGAATGGCTGAAAAACATAAAAGACAAAAAATGAATCGTTGCAAGCCCAATTTGTCAGCTTATTTCCAACATGATTTATTAAATAAACAGATGAGCTCAACTAAATATGACCAACAGTATGCATCAAATGAGTCGTTTCGGACACTATCAGATCTTGAATCATTCAAACATATGTAAATACCGAAAATTAATTGTCGTGCTCGGTAATTTTTCACCGAAAACACAACAGCTGACGCTCGGTAAAACCTTCATATTAATGTCCATTTTGCACACAACTATTTTGAGAAAATGTTCAGCCTTGTTTGAATCAAATTTCACCTAACGACTGAACGACTGTTGAGATTTCGGTAGAAATGGCACATGTTCATTTCATGGTTTCTATGCGGGCGCTATTGCAGGCAGCAGTTGCAATGAATGTAGCGGATCAATCACAAAACACTCAAGAAAGTTCATCCCCAGTAGGAGATAGCTTAACAGGGGGTCAATGAAACACAAGAAGTTAGAGCTGGAATTAAAATGGCTATAATGTGGACCTACGAATTTAAATTCTGCGATTTAGAGTTTCGCTTCGACTAATGTTTCGTCTCAACCAAATCATTATTTTATATTTCTAGAAAGCGCAAATTTTGATCCATGGGTCTAGCGGGAATGAAATGGTTTTCGAAGCATTTGAGCAACCGAAATTAAACCAGTTTTAAGGTGTTTATGATCAGGAAAATGAGTTTCAAAGAGTCATGCACAGGCAATATTCTAGTTTCATCAAAAACGGTTTATTATTCACCGAGCTGTATCACTTTGAATCTGGACAAAATTTTGCTAGTCTTCTCCTTTTGATCATCCCCTGTATGTTGTGGCCTAGTTAGAATTGCAACATAGACTTTTGCGCGTATTTCGGATAAACATGAACAATAGAGTATTCTATTTTAATTAAAATATTTGACTTTATGTGAACTTTTGAGAGAAAATACAAAAAAAATGAATCATCTCGATTTCGAAGAAATTTGCAGGCTTTTCCGGAATACGTTACATCAACCACCGCACATTATTCTCATCCAGCGTTTTGGCAATCTTATTTCACTTAGTTCTCAATTCATTGATGCTTTACACGACACTGCCATTCACCTTCAGCTTCCTCTTCATAATAGCCCAAAATCTCTCTATCCAGTCTGAGCTGGGGACAGTTTGGTTCTTTCGGTATAAACTGAATCCCGTTGCTTTCAAACCACTGTTGCAGTATTTTACTGTAATGACAACTTTTGGAGGCATTCCCTATGAATTAAATGTCTTATCAGTGATGAAAACCTTGGTCTTCCTACCGCAGCTACATATGCCTTGCCAAATCATGTATTTACGTGTAAATTTATCTGCAATCACAAACTTGAATTTGGCAGGAACATTTCTCCGAGCCGTTACTAAGTAAAATCTTTGTCTCAGTAGCTGTTTGAAATCGGCCTTTACATAGGTTTCATCATCCATGAGGAGACAGCCATTGAATTTGTGTCAACACCTGATCATATAGTTTTCTGGCACGGATTCTGGCCACATTGTTCTGGTTTTGATACCTATTTGTTTGTCTACAGGCACGGTATGACGAATCCGTTGCACAGTACTGCATGAGGCGCGAAATTTTTTGGCCAAACCGCAGTGTTCCGAAGCTCAGTGAGTCGGGAGGGTTTCACGGGTTGGTCACGTTTTTGTCGTTTTTCTTCTCAACACAAATACTTCCGTTTTTTGCAGTTTATTATCGTCAATAAAGAAAATGTAATGTTTCTTCACATAATTTATTGCAAACTATTAAAATGCGTTATAATTCACTAAATTCAAAGTACCAATTTCTTATTCTAGTTAACCATTCGTTAGAGTGCACAATTTGAATTTCACTATTTCGCTAGTTCCACTATTTCTCGCTGCTGCAATTCTGCTAGTCTTCGCAATCCGAATAAGAGAGCCCTGACGTTTTCCTTCGGTGTTTATATTGGCTGATTCATCGGAAGTCATCGATGACGCTGATGACACGACGTGGAGACACGTCATCGATTTTGATTCAATGCAAGAGATGCCTATGTGGTGAAGTTCATCGATGTTGCAATGATGGCAATAACAGGTACGGTGAATTCGCTTCTCACGCATGTTGTACGAACACGCAGTCTAAGATGTTGGGGTTTGCTTTAAAGTTCTTGATGACTTTGTTCCGCATTTGACGATTGACTTCTGCTTTAGTGACTTCTGCAACATGCTCTTTGAAACGAATATTGAGATTTATGATGATGTTGTTTGAGAAGGAAATCATTTCTCATCACCATGAGGCTCTAGGAGTAGACAGCACTTTTTGTTGCTAGAACAAATACTACCTCACAATGCCCTCCGCTCAATTTCAAAAACTACTTCTATTCAATTTTCACAGCCTGCCGTGCGCTAACGGAACTATCAATACTTTCTCTTAACAACTTTGTTCTAGCAAAAAAAAGTGCTGTCTACTCCTAGAGCCTTATGGTGATGAGAACTTATATCCTTCTCAAACAACATCATCATAGATCGTTACTCCGCGTATGGGAGAATACAAAGAAAGACTATATCAGTATTGAGATTTAGTTTAATTTGTCCAGTGTAAATTGTTCAGCAATGGCCACGAGTTATTTTGTAGACCCCGGATTTGTTTAGACTGTAAATGGGGTCTTTAGCAGAACCTAAGAGAGTTTTAAGTTGATTATTTTAACTAGTAAAAACTAATCAAAACCAAAGTTCCGTAGGATTGGTCGTAGTTGTGTCTTGTGGTTATCGTATGTCATTGCTATTCTTTTAAGTTGTGGTTGTGTTTCTGCAAGTGTGGTGAGTGATTGTTTATATTGTTTTTGTGTTTTTTTGTAGTTGATTACGTTTTGTATAAATTTGCGAGAGTAACCATTCAAGTGTGCTGTGTCAAAAATGTATTCGAGTTCTTTAGTTATGCCGTTAGGAATTAGTGGTAATGTATGTATTCTGTTTATCGTGTGATTAAATGATGATATTTTGTGTTGGAACGAGTGATTAGTAAAGATTAGTACGTTGCGTATTTGTTGGTTTTCTGTAAATTTCAAATGTGAGTTTGGATGGTTTTTTTTTCTAAGAGCAAGTCCAAAAATGGTAATTTATTGTCATTTTCAATTTCATAAGTGAATTCAATGTATTTATCTGCGTTGTTTCATGTTTTTAGGGTGAGAGGTAAGAGATCTTTCTTAAAAATGCAAAACGCATCATCAGCGTATCTACACCAAACGGTAGGTATGATTTGATTTGTATTGTATTTGTATTTGTATCTTGTAATTGTTTTTCGAAATTTGCCATGAAAATTTCGCTCAGAAAAGGGGAAAGGGGGTTACCCATAGGGGCACCTATTATTTGTTTATAATGTTCGTTTTTGAAAGAAGAATAATTTTTTTCCATTCAAAGTTGTGGAAATTTTATTTATGAACATACTTTTTTCTTCCACGCCATGTCGTCCTTTTGAAAGAGTAACCAATTTTCTAATAAGTTTAAGGTATTTTTCACTGGAATACTTAGAAAGAGCTATTTGACGTCAAAAGATACTAAAATTTCATCTTCTTTCATGCCTATGTTATGGACGAGCTCTGTGAAATGTTATGAGTTTTTAATTGATCGACTGAAAAATTGTTTTGGCATGTTCTTAAACTCGTTAACTTGCAATTTTGCTATTTTATGGGTGGATGATCCTATCGCTGAAATGATTTCATGCATTTCATTGCCAGGTTTGTGAGTTTTTGGAAGACCTTTTATTGTAAGTCTCATCAACATCACTGATCAACAAATAAGGCTTTCTGGTGTTCCCCTTTCTGGCTGCTTATTTGGTTTTCTTTGGACGGTTGAAGTCTGAAGAAACTTTTTGATTGAATTTGAAACTGTTTTCTTAGACATACCGACCAAATTCACTACAGTTTTCTGAGAATGTTATTGATTTTCTAACCATATGTTTAAAATAAGATTTTACACTTTCTTTTATCGTGACACCACTCTTAATTCAAATGAAACATATACTTCGTCGCAGGGATGAACACACTGGTTCAAGAGTACTCTAAACTGAGTTGAATCTACCCAGTTCCATTTCTTCTTTTGAAACATCAGCGCATTAGCTATGAATTTGAGTAATATCAATGCAACTGGAAATAAATAAAAGCTCAGATTTTCATTTTGAGTTTTCAATACATATCGAATCTCCACACAGAGATTTGAGATTACACATTTTATGTATAAAAATCACTCACCTTCGGTAACTATATGAAGCTGTCAAAGAGATGAGTGATTTCAAAAAATACAATGTGAGTTAAAAGTACCCACCTTGAAACAGCTTCAAGTAGTTCCAGCGGTGAGTGTTTTCACTCTTATGTGGGTGAAAATTTAATTCGTTAAAATTTGAAATCCTTCAGGTTCGTCAGAAGAACAATTCTTATACCGTTGCACTTCGCTTTCGGTGCTTAGTTTTATTATTGAATTCGGGATTTGATTTCAAGCATTTGATGTGCTAAGGGATAAACTGGACCCAGAATATTTCGCGAAAGCTAGAAGGAAAGTGATTTTGAATATATGAAACACATTTTTATAAACGCGTAGAACATATAATATATATATTTTTTCCCGATTGTAAATAAAATATCATTAATTACAATGTCCTGATTCTATCTTAATTTCTTTAGATTTTCCTGAACAATTTTTGAAAATAGTATTTAATCGAATTTGATTAGATGGTTACTTTTAACTCATCCAAAAAAAAACTGGCTTCGAGAAGATGGGTGAAAAGTAAACATCCATTTTGACGTACAAACGTCTTTCCCACTTAGGGTCAAACGCTTTTACCCACCTCTTATTACCAAGGTGGGTGAAAAATAACCCATTTCTGAGTACTTTAATTCCTCCGTGCAGTATCGACTCGGAAGGTTCAAGGTGGCGTTAGTGGAACAAAGCAAAAATCAGTTGTTTATGTTCCAGTAGTGAACAATAAAATTTGAAAAGTTAAAAGAAATGCATAAAAATAATGGAACAGGTTGCTGCCGCGATGGATGCTGAAACGAATCGTAAATTGAGAGATTATTTTTCGGTTCTTTGTTGTAACCTATCAATTCATATGCCGTCCATTTTTGCAATTATTAGAAAAAGTAGAGTTTCTCGGAAATTTTGAAAATGTTTCTCATTTAAAGAAAACAAAAACAAAAGAATTCGAGGGGCCTTTTGTTAAAACTTTTATTCGTGGGTTAAAGCTGACGATATTTTATTCGCATTTTCAGATTTACCAATGTTTTCGAGGCAGTTTCCTTGTGATCCAAGCCTGGACTGTATGAAGGAGTTTCATCCGAATGTCTCTTTATATACGCACTCCTTGCTACATTTGAATAGCGTACTGCAATATTGGAATTATTGCTTTTTTCCAGAATACATCCGGGTGTTACTTTAGGATCAATGGCAAAATGCCTACTCGTGGCATTCGTTGTAGGGTAAATATAAGTCCGTCAATGAACGAGCGACATGCTATTCATCGTTTAGTTGATTGGATA